>JAPEVC010000210.1:0-61751 GCA_027946555.1 Gnomoniopsis sp. IMI 355080 | reverse complement strand
CGCCTCCCCCGTAGCCCCCGCGGCTTCCGGCCCTCACACCTCGTCCAGCGCCGCCTGCGCGCCCTAGGCTTTGGCGAAAAGCACGAGTGGATGGCTAGCAACCTCGGCAAAGAGCTCGGCTTCATCACCTATGAGATGCTGGAGCCATGCGGCACGGCGGTGACCAGCGCGGGCGGCTTCGAGCTGCTGGGCTCGTACAACTGGCGGCGTCGAACGACGAGGAAACAGCCGCCGCAGATCTTTGTGCCTGGTGAGGCGCCGGGGCTTGTCCCGCACAAGTTGCCGCTCGTGACGCGGTTGGTGGCGAAGGGGAAGAACTTTCGGGATGTGAATGCGGCGCTGATGCCGGCGTTTCCGTTCGAGCCCATGTTTCGCGCGGTTGGGTTGATGAGGCCTGGGTTTAAGTTTGATGATGTGGATTTGGTAACCAATAGGAGCAGTCTGCATCATCTTCTACGTCTGGGTGTGTAACTTGGAAATCTTGAGATATTATCTTGTCGAAAAATACCCACTGTGCGATTCGAACCTCGCTAACAACCAGTTTAATAGCCGACGAAGGCAGATGCAAAGACGCTTTCCGACTCGATCTCGCCATGGTACACAACACCCTCATCGTCACACCGCTATGGAAAAGCGTGAAAGATCGTGGAAACTACGGCCGCATCTTTGAGCAATACTTTACACGGCACAACCCCAGTCTCGCACAAAGCCAATCACACCACCGCGCTATCCAGTACCAACTCGGCCCGCTCAAAGTCGTCGTCCTATGCGAGGTGGACGCCGAGTGTTCAGGTATGCCCTCCTCATGGGCGGAGCGGAAGTGGAAGGTAGGAAACGCGAACCCGGAGAAGCGCGACAAAGAGAAGTCTTCCGCCGCCACCGCCGCTGCTTCATTGGCGCTCTGGGGGGATGAAGAAGCGCTGGAGCCGCCGACGGCTGCTGAGATGGCGCTGTTTGGCGCCATCAAGAGTAAGGCTTTTGGGGGCATTGTCGACTCGAGTGCAAGCTCAAGGGTGACGCATCTTGGCAAGGGGACGCTGAGCGCGCATACGGCTGAACTAGCCACGATGTCAAAATTCGGCAAAGGAGGAAAGATTCCACAGATGTGGCTTGGCCGCACGCCCGTATGTTCCAATTCTCCCCTCCCCCCCCAAAAAAGAAAAGAATTCACCTCTCTCTCTCCTCTGAAAATACCACGGACGGCTCACCTTCCAAATCCAGTACCTCATAGAAAGCCTCCACAAAGCCAACACCTTCACGGACGTCAAAGTAACGCACTGCGCCGCACACCTCGCCACTTACGAACAACACCACCAGCCCGCCCTCCAAAAGCTCGTCACGGCCATCAAGATGCTCACGCACTTCACTTTGCGCGCGGCGGGCCGCCACGGCATCGCCGTGTGCACAAAGGAGGCGCTGCCGCGGCGCACGCTGCGCGTGTTTGAGGCTGCCGATCAGCCTGAGTCGCCCGTCCCGTTGGGGATTCAGCGGCGGTTCTGGGATTGTGACCGCGATCGGCGGAGGGTTGGTGATGGTGGTGGTGGTGGTGGTGGTGGTGGTGAGGTCTGGGGGCATGGGCCGATGCACTTGGATAGGTGGGTCGGAGCAGAAGGGTGAAGTCAGTGACGCATGCGCTGAGCCTTCGGGTCTGTTCTGTGCGGCACAGTCTCGAGGAATTGCATCTGTGCGCTAATAAAGGCGATAGTAGCACTCTGGGATATCGCTTTACTTACCTAGCAGACGAGCTTTAGACCGACAAGAGCTGAGCACGGCGGCTCCGGATCCGTCACTCGCGTAGACGAGCTGCTGATTACGATCCATACCCGTCACCACCTCCATCGATCGCACGTTACGAATGATTGGGCCCCTCGTGGTGCGAGAAGCCATCTTTTCTCTGCTATATGGCTTATAGGTCTTGGTGCACGCGATTTTCATCTGCTGGTCGGCGTACGAGTTCTACAGGGTATGTGCTTGGTCTAATCTCACCTCCCGTCAAGGGTTCTCGTTTCTGATTCAATATCACTAGGGTATATCTTTCACCCGCCCAGAATGATGCAGTTTGAGGAGGCGCGGAGTTCTCAAAGCCGTCAACAGGGGATCCAGCGAGCAGGCCGACTCCGAGACGATGTGGTCGCGAAGGTGGTGCCTTGAGCACCTATCTTCTATCTGTGATCGAACTCGCAGCTTCGACTTGGGATATCTTGGCAAACAAATTTGGATAGAAATTTGGTTCGGAGCACGGGCAGGGAAGGGAAAGAGTTCTTTGCTCCTGAAGAGCTGGAGCATGTAAGAACAACTGAATTATAGAACGGTCTCGAGCAGACGGCGCGCGACCTCATGTGGTGTGCAGGCCTGGTTCCGCTGAAAACTAGATTGAAACAAAGCATACCCAATCCCACTACAGTTTATGCAATAGGTAGACACTTGATCCTTCAGCCGATTCCCAGGTCATCTGACATGGGCGTGTCTGCTGCCATGAGGCTGGACGATAGAAGTTCCTGACGAGGAAGAGTGCCTCTATCGATATAGCTGATGCGAGACCGTCAGGCTCCATATAGCATGCACTAATACGACGACTGGGGGACCTCTGTGGGCCACGCTTATCTCATGTGGTACTGGCGGAAAGCAGTTCGAGAATTTCGGTGGCCTGCGCTATGCTGATGAATGGCAGCCAAATTTGCCTCGGTGTGGCGATCCCCCGCCGTTTCCAGATCATGCTGGGCTGGTCTGCACCGTTCTCCAGATTCCAAGCTCATCATTCGGGTGGTAACTGGCATCTGAGGCCAGTTATATAATGCTAATGACATATCGCTCTTTCGGATGTTCCGCATTGTCCACAACTTCGGCACAAGCAGCCTCTGCAGTCGCCTCGCCGGTTTGTTCCAGAATCCTCAAGAATTTGTAGTACCGGCGCCTTTCGGAAGAACCAGGAGGGGAGTCACCGTCAGTTTCTGAGGTATCAGAAACAAATTCGTTGTCAGTGAGATTGTTGTCAGTGAAATTGTTGTCAGTGAAATTGAAATATCCGAACCTTCGATACTGTCCCTTTGTGGTTCCAGATGACCGAAGAACAAGTCCGCGAATTATTACTTCGCGCGGCTCCAGATCGGAAAAGCTCCTGCTCCTGGTGCGTCCAGTGTATCCGCCAGCGAAGGGCAAAATAAATACTGTCTCGTCCTTGTCAGGGTATTCATCTGTGCAATCTTTCCAGACTTGAAAGAGAGTGTGTCCATCTTCCGGGAAAATGAGATGCGCCTTATACATGGACCTTCGACAGTTCAAGTCTTGCGGTTCAGGCAATTTACCAGCTCCCAAGCAGGAGCATGCGACCCTTATGACGCCGCCTTGGACTTGACCGAATGGGTCTCTCCCAGACAGCGTTATATCCCAGTCAAGAACATGAGCGTATCTGTCCGGAAGCACAATTTTTGCGTACTTGTTCCCAAGCATACCTTTTTCGCTAGACCCGAAGGTCACAGGTCCATCGACAGAGACCCAGGACCATGTGGGGGCCCGTGGCGGTGGCCGTTTTCTGGCCCGTACTGTTGTCCAACAAAGATCAACCTCAATAAATTCCTTCCACATACCAACTAGATAATCATCCGGACTCTCTTCATTCGACAGTCGGGCGATGCCAGACAATGCGGGCAGCTTGTCTAGTAAATCTATGAGTCAGCGTACCATGGGATATGCCGCTAGCATATGGGAATTTAGACATTTCTTCTTCCAAGACGAAACTCCTGAAGTGGTTCAAAAATGCAGATTCTACCTGCTCGAAAGATGGTAAAAAATGAAGACCAAGGAAATACAAAACCCACCTTTTGGGTAACTCAAATTCGCCGCAGAATACAAGCGAACGATCTCGTACCAGTAATTCTTCAGTGCTGTCCCACCCCTGCGTGCAAAAGAGTCTCCCATGAAATAGTCGTAGCCTTGCGGTAGGAACTCGGATGCCGTTTCTGTTCGACACTCCCAGAAGGTACCATGAGATCCAAAGTGAATATTTCTGAATGACAACAGTCTCTCTTGTAGACACCATGCCCTAGTTGCCAAGTATGACCCGTGGGTCGATTCATTTCGTCCGCTGTGAAAATTGTGTACTTCCGGATGACCATTAACAGTAATTCTGGCTTGAAAACCTGCGCTAAAATAAGGCTGCTTGAGAAAGCACCCTTGAGTACCGTCGACAGCAGACGAAGCGGCTATGTTGACGGTCGATCCACCATATACGGAGCTCATGAGAGCCGATTCTTTTTTCCAGTCCTCTTCATCTCCCTGGATAATACACAAGGAATCGATCCAAAGAAACTCGAGCCCCAGTCTGCGTGTGATGGTGATGGCGTCTTGAAACGTGCGTGCAAGGTCGTCGAAAAGTATCTCTTCCAGAAACGAGTAATAGTTCTTCGAAGTCAGTGTCATGAAGCTTTTTGATCCCCAGGCGTGACTCAGGGTGGCATATCGAGGATTTGTTGTCCATCTGCAGTCGGCAGTATTCACCAGTCGTATGGTATCATGAGCTACCGAAACAAGCCTAGTAGGTAGGGTTGCCTTGGTTTTGGTCCTGCAGAGCTCATGATTCTCAATGCAGGAATCGAGCCAATTTCTGGCCATAACGAGAACATCAGGTTCGACGTACACATCGGCTAATTGTGCGTTGTTGTCAACATTGCACCACAAGTTGAGGGAAGACTACAGGAAAGAAGAGAAATCCGGTGAAAGTAACAGCTTATAAGAAAAACACCTACCTGTCGGCGGCAGAAGTTTTGATATGAATTTCGCCGGTGATCCAAACCTTTCGGACCAGAAGAAACGGGAACATGTCATTCCGGGAAAGTTCAACGACAAATTTTGATTGGGGTAGTCGGCCCGCATCTCTATTGACAAAGAACATAACGCCTGTTTCCCCAGGCGGGCCACTCTTGTCTCGATTTTGCGGAACGTATTGAGCAGCTTGTAGTCTCTCAGTCTTTGTAATAGGTAAGTGCAAAACCTGCAGCCTTTGCGGGTCGTAGCTTCAAGTTCGATCGTACTGAAAGGTCTCGTTGTCGTACGTTCCCAGCCGTAGTCGTCCTGTTTAACATTTGACGGATCGTGAATTCCTGGCCAGTTGTCCAATAAATCTTGACATTTGGTGCAAAACTCCCCCGAGATACTGATATCTGACATCTTCTCACGGATTTGGGCTTCAATGTAGTGAATATTGAGATCGTCGGCGTCGACAGCCACAATAACACTGAGCGTATCATGGTTCCAATTAACCTCTTGGGCCATGTAATCTGCATACCAGTGCTCCAATTCTAATGTTGATTGAAGTCCAGGGGCCTCTGGATCGTTGAGTTCGCTGTCATGAGAACTTTCATTATAGTGATTTGGACTGGATGCTTGGTCTTCGATCCCTTGGGCGGATCGTAGAGAAGTCTTGTTCGCCGTCTCGCAACTCACTGGAGCGGTTCCGATCTCCATGTCGGCGCTTTGAGAGCCCTGGAGGTCTCCGCTGATTACTCTCGAGGCTAGTGGTGTTAGTCGCGCACTAATTCCTGGCCGTGGAACTGACGTTCATTGTGTATCCGTCGAGGGTTGTTCGCTCACATACTCATATCGGAGGTAGATGGGAAAACAAACTGTCTGCGGCGTCCGGGTTCGTCACGTCTGATGTTTCCAAGCACCTGGAGTGAGTTTTCTAGAGTGTAAACTACAGACGAGGTCGTATTGGGACTGTCCAGCTAGGGCCAGCTATCGCATGTGGCTGCAGTAAGAGGGGAAGCTTCGTGCTGCAATGGATGCAAGGGGGCTGACACCTGAGGAAAACCTCATAATGTAGCCTGAGGCATCTTTACCCACCGTTAACCAGATCTTGCTGGCCCCACACACATCGATGCCTCGAAAGGGCGAAGGCAAGATGCAGCTGGAGCATGCGGGGCCTACTTCTGCGGTCAGCAATGCGTCTTGTTCTCGTACAGAACATGCACAGTAATTGGGTCAAGCTGGCTGTTTGAGTTACTCGAGGCTCACCAGAGGTACCAATGTGAGACTTCAAGTTCAAGTCAATCCTCCACCGGCCATGTCTAGTATATGTGCTCCGAGACTATTTTTTTGCGCAGAACATAATCGTAGAAATGGCCGTGAAGTCAGTTTACTGCCTTCCTATTCTGGTAATTACGAGGGACCCCTGTTCATTTACTGATAGAGTATCCCTGCTTTTGACCTGGTTCCTTATACACTTGATGTCATCCTCCAGCCTCCTGACAAGCCTCTACTGCACACAATAAACATCACTCCTACCGCGAGCGACACACCACTCCAGGCCCAACTCGCATCGAACCCGAACGTCCTCATCAAAGCCCCTGAAGAAGGAGCTCCCAATAGCAACCCAAAGCTCATACACGTAGACGCCATTCCCATCCGTGTCCCGATACGGTTCGCATCCGTCGTAAGCCGCGTGAAGATAGTCGGCTGCAAGGAGAAGAACGCCCCCGTAAAGAAGCCATACAAAATGACCAGCACAAAGAGCCCGGCCGCGTTCGGCCCAGCGTTCAGGCAGAGCACAAGGAGCGAAAGCGAAAACACCGACGTGACCATCATGTTCAACGGGCCCAGGTACTTTGTCACAGCCGGGATGTTGGGTAGGATCCTGCCCGGCACCGACGCGGCGTTGAGGACCGTGACGAGGTACGCTGCCACGCCCTCGGACATGATGTCGTTTTCCTCAGCGTAGGTGGCCACGTAGAAGAAGGTCGTGTAGAGACCGAGGAAGGCGAAGACACAGCCGAGGACGAAGAGTAAGTATGGCACGTCGACCAGTGCGGACCGGTCGAAGAAGGCTCTTTTGGCTCTAGGGGCGAGCGGTGGGCGCATGACGATGTTGGAGACGCCGAGGGTGAGTAGTATGACAAGAGCCACGCTGAGGGAGGTGTATCTGAAGCCGATCTGGGGAATTAGGATCTTGATCATGATGGGATACACTACCCTGTATCATAAATTTTCATCAGTATCTCATTTTGAGGCTGACACACGACGTAGACGGAGTTTCTCACCCGCCAAATCCACTCGCAGAGACAATGATCCCGTTTGCTAATGACAGCCTTGTTGTGAACCATCCAGATGGCACGGCCAGGCTGGGCACAGCTAAACAGCCCATACCCACACCTACACAAACCCCTTGTGAGAGGATTAATTGCCAATATTGCGTCGACAACCCCTGTGTCACCGTCCCCAAGAGTATCAAGAGCGATCCGCCCTTGAGAAGATGCTTGAAATAGCCTCTGTCGAATATTGGACCAGCCAAAAATCCCAAAAAGACCATGAAAAAGCTCTGCACCGCGCCTATCGATGACACTTGGAATGAGCCACTTGTACTGAGAAGGGACTTTTCGTAGTACGTCTGATAGCTCCCATAGCTGGACAAAATTCCTTCAAGAAAACGGTATTAGTCTGCTGTTGCCAAAGAATTATCGAAACTATTGAGCTGAACAATTTACCCCAAGTGTTAAAGTACATGAAGAAAGCTCCCAGAACCTGTAGCCAAGCTTGTAGACCACCATTCGGCAGCTCTTCCTTCAGAAGCACATTCGCAGACGAAGCTGAAGACAGGATCCCTGGCGGTCCTTTCTCACTGAAATCCTTGTCACCCATTTCTCGACTTGTCTGCATTTTGGTCAAATTTTCCTCAGGAAACTTCCCCCTAACAAGTTGGAAAAATTGGCAGACTCAAGAATCCCCACGAGAAACACACCCCGAGCTACGCCTCTTCACGACCCATAGCCCAAATCTTTATACGCCACGGCCCAACAGCCCAGCGATAAATATTCCGCTCCAAGAACCTTGAATGCCCAGACATCTCATGCCATTTGGCCGCCCGAGGCTCCACTAGAGCCGCACCTCGGGAGACGGAAGCTTAGCAATGGATCCATACTCAGCCGTAAGCGAGAAGATTCATGATTCAAGTCCCATAATGTTCCGAGCCATTTGGCTCGTTGGGGGGAGGCAGGTGGGTGGTATTTGTACGCAGCATACCAAGCATAGCAATGAATGTGTGTGCGTGAGGGACTCAATTGATTTGGAGAAGACAGATTCTAAAAAAGGGTTGAAAAGAGCCATCACTCTTCACACCATAAGGAGGCTGCTTGTGGATAAACCTTCCATGCTTCTAGTCTATCGGGCCGCTGCTCCACTCGAAGGATTTTTTTTTTCTCGTAGTCCATTGAAGTCTCGGGGTTCTCTCGGCATCTGATAATGTTTTCGACTTTATTCATACATTATCACTATGGTATGTTCCGAGAGCTCCCGGGCTGTCACACATGTCTTATTTTAGGTAGACGCATATATCCTATCCTTCTTGCACTCTAAATTCAGGTTTTCTGATTCATATACTCTTGTGAGAAGGGAAACTCTTCTTTTCAGTGTTTAATCATGAATGTAGACACCATAAAATGTAATTATTAGCAACGGGTCATGATCGAGAGAGAGGAAGGCATTTCCCTCATATTCGCTCACGTATGTTTCGTTGAGGCCCAATTTTACTTTACACCCGTCAACTATTTGAGCGCTATCACGAGCATGGTAGACAAGTTGTCGAATATTGAACTATACAGTTGCTGTATTAGATGACCGTCGTGTATCCAAATAATAAGCCCGGTGGAGAGTTCGAGAGGACTTAGATATAATTCGAGCTTCATGAAGCCTCAACAGAGCTCCTGACATTGACCATATTGTCCCCTGCCGGAACGATTGGGTGCCCATTACCTGTGTGAGGTCATTTCTGGATATATAAACACTCAATATCTAGCTAGGTAAGCTCAAAGGTCCAGCCTATAGACTACTGGGCACTCCACGTTAATCTGCCATTAATGGAAGCGTTACATATTGAGTTCCCTTGCAGATCTCTACGAGGTTCCATATTATTTGCGCACAGGAGTAGTTCGTGTAAGCCATGGTTAATGGTCCTCGCCAATTTTTTAAGGTTCATTCTCTTGAACAGCTTCAATCTATATCTTAGTTTGTCAATAGGACTATATGACCGGGTAATTCACATAGACACACACTTACATAACTCAGACTTCAGCTGGTTACAATGAAGTCATTCTTTCCTTGATTCTTAACGCAATGGTGGTCATGGTATTTTTATACCGCACTTCATTCATAGGCTGGCAATGAGCGTGATTGTATTTCGTTTTTGACTTTGTATGTAATGAGTAGGTCATTGTGCCTGGTATATTTGTGCATCGCAGGTACCGCCTTGCTACCTCCTAGATAGATCAACTTTCCCGTTCTGCATCAAGTAGGATTACACATCCCCTTGTCCCCGTCGGAGCAGCCTTCGCAGTTTTTTTATGTGATAGAGCTGTATTGAAGCCTCGCGTGTCCTATCCCGATGCCCCTGCGAATTACGGATTTGATAGACATATGAGAATACCCTTGGGCTGCTTTAAAATTTCAAACTCCAGAACTCCGCCGGTACGCTAATAGTGTATGAGTACTTCTTGCCGACCTCAATCAATGCGAATACATGCCTTGTCTCTCTTATTCCTAGGCCCCAGGAGCTCGAATTGAGAAGCCTTGCTATGGCCATATTGGGCAATGCGCTTCTTCTTTTGCACAACCATGTCATCAAGATACACCCAGCCTTTTGGTCTCTCGTGCTTCATGTATTTGATCAAATGGGCTCGCGCTAAGAAGCAGGCGCCGCTATTGTTGGGAAGTGAGCCACCCTGCTTCGCCTGTTCTCGGAGTTTGCACATTTGCCGACTAAGCGTGCCCTCTAACGCGTCAACAAAGGTCCGGTCAAAAAATGTGGCATCACTGTCAGTATAAGTATACCGTAATGATGGATGGGTAAAACTTCGGGCGCTGATACGAATATGTCGCCATGGTCCGCACCAGTCCATATAATCGTCGTAATAAACTGACCCATTGAGCCCGGCGCTCACCAAGTGGATATCTGCAATATCAGCGCTCCCATCATCATCATCGCCATCACCACCGTATTTCGCCTCGTAATGCATGTTAAAAGCACAGCTTTCAAGCGCAAAGTCAGGATCGTCAGGCGGAGGGATGCCCGTGGTGTCAAGACGGAGCGTCCAGGTGTGCTTGTCACCCACAAACCGGTGCCTCGCTTCGTCCCACCCTCGGCCATCACGCGGTGCCACATCCCGGGGCGTGAAGCCTCGCGCCGCGTACTTCTCAAGCAGGGTAAAATGGAAGTTGTTCTGCGGCGCCAACGGGACGGTCTGCCGGTCGATAAAGGTGGTGCGAGGGAAGATCGAGTAGGCCTTGTTCCAGGAGATGAAGTTCACTACGCAGCTTGTGTAGTGTCCTGACAGGATGGCTTGGATGGGAAGACTTGCGCATCCGATGAGGTGAAGGCTGGCGGTTCCATATACCTTGCTGGTCTTGGTGTATGTTCGGCACTGCTGCGTGTGTGTGTGTTAGTGAGTCGCATCTTTGGACTTTAGGCGGGTTGCGAGGCTGGTTCAACAGGCGGGCATCGGGTTCAAAAAGTAGTCCTTGTGAAATGCGCAAGGTGGATTCCGCCATTTGTTCGGACCAGGTCGTGCGAAAGGGGTGATAAGGAAGGGGGATGTCCACGGGTGCCATGTCATGAATCTTCTTGTAACCTTATTTCCAAGCAACCTAACAAGAGTTATACTCACTTCTCCGCCACACCCAGACCATCCTGTATGTTGTGTCGAGCCCAATGCAAAACCCTCCTCCTCGACGAGGAATCGGTCCAACATTTCCATTTTCGTCCCCTTCTCAATCATCACATCGAGGTCGGACTCCCTCCAGACAGTGCCAAGCAAGAATTGTAGCGCCAAGCTCCCCGTGATCAATGCACCAGCGCGGCCCAGCGCGGTGCGGAAAGCAATGGCATCCAGATTGAACCGCTTCAGCTTCGCGTTTATATCGAACCGATTTTCCATGATGAGCTCGCGATGCGCCCTGCACGTGCTGGCGAAGGTAAGCGTGTCTTTGAAGGGGAGGTGCTGAAAGACCAAGTCGCGCAGGTTGTCATCTCCAAGGATGCGCATGAGTTGATAGTCGGCGGCGGTTGGGGCCTTTGAGTCAGTGCGGCCATCCATGTTGACGTCTGTGATAGTCCGCGCTGTTGGTGTTTTCGAAGATGCTTGGGATGCTTTTTGCACCATAGTGCTCTTTTAATACTGTTATAGTCTCAAGCGATGGATAACAATAATTGGATTGTATACCCAACACTTAGACAGCATGGATTGAGTGGGCTAGTTCGCTCGTATAAATGCTTGCCAAGATATCTATACACCTCGACTCATGAATTAAGTTTAAGTTCGCGACCCTAGATTCTTTGTTCTTTGGTTCAGAAACATGGGATTTTCGATGTCGGTGTGCTCATAAAGTTCAAACTTGTTACTTGGCTATCGGTGTGGGTCTATGACTTCAGGGTGCACAACATCAGTATGTAATCATCGTGTGGTATCTCTTGTTAATCATGTAGTTTCGAACCCCGGCCTTGTCATCTGCCATGAAGTTACTTGGGCGCCATTCCAGGAGTCATTCGCTACTAGGTAGCGATACTCTCACGGAATAAGGGGTGATGTCGACTCGTAAGGCAGCAATTACACACGTTGAATCTGCCACACGGGTAAATCATAGATAATTTCATAGTCCCCGGTCGTCTCTTCCGCACAAAGTCTATCTAAGCGAAAAGGGGTTCTCAACCTCCAAGATCCTCAGCCGCCAAATGATCATTGACCCGATGTCCCATCTCCGGCTCCGAACAGTCGTCCTGCGTATTCTCATTCCACGAATGTACCGATACTGATCCAAAAGACATGTCGTACCCGCCCCAAGAGGATGCTGTAACAATGTTAGCCAGGCGACTTCTTCTCACACTTCAAAAGCTCAACAACAACCAAAAGAAAAACACGACTCACCTGCCAAGATGGGAGCATTGGGATGCCAATACGGCTCCCGCACACAACATTGCCACCGGTTCGGCACACCACGTCTCCACGGCATGCCACCCTCTGTCCTCGTCGTATCGAACCGCGTGGCCCCGCCCACATCGATCGTTCCCGCAATCGTTGCGTCCATGTTCCAGACGTACACCTTGCCATCGTGACTCCCCGAGTAGACATAGCGCGAGTCTGTGCTCCCAGGCGGCGAGAAGTGACACCGGATCAGTGTTCCCTGGACCTTGTGCCCACGGTACGTCACGACACTGTTATCGTTCGGGTGCGGGAACCAGTCGTCTAGGTCATAGTCCTCCATGCGATAATCATAGTCCGTGTGCGCCGTGTGCTGTCTTGGATTCAGCTCCTCATACCGGCTTGTCGACATGGCCATGCGCAAATCCCACAGCTTCATCGTCTGATCCTTGCCGTTGCTCAGAATGTACCGCCCGTCACCTTTGCTGTCAATGTACGTCAGTCCCTCGACGTGGCCCACAAACGCGCCCGCCTCCCGCCCGTCGCCCATGCTCCGCCGGTCCCAGACCTTGATGACCTGATCGTCGGACCCAGAGTAAATGATGTGCGGGTCCTTGGGGTCAGCAAAGGCCACGGCGTTGACGTCGTCTTCGTGGCCTTGGATGTTGTGCAGCACCTGCCGCGACTCGATGTCGTACACGATAATTGAGCAGACATTGTTGCCGGCGATCAGCTCGCGCCCGTCGCCCGAGAAGCGGATCGACCAGATGGCAAAATTGTTGCGCCGCCGCTGCCCGTACAGATCGGACAGGTCGCGCGGCGCTGCGCCAAGGTCTAGCTGATAGGGGTCGCCCTTGTCGTTGGGGTCGGTGGGCGCGAAGGCCACATGTGATTGCAACGAGGTGTAGGCAAGCCACTTGTTGTCCGGGGACAGATGGGCATCTGTAAGCGTCCACTGGCCCCAGTTGAAGGAGGCCGTCTTGTAGTAGCGCCAGTTGTACGGATTTGAGGTGTCGTACATGCGCACTTTGAAGTCCTTGACACAGGCGTAAAAGAAGTTGCCGTCGGCCGAGAACTGCCCGCAGTAGACCGGGGCGCGGTAGGTGATCCGCATTTCGGCGGCAGAGGAGGGGATCATAGACTGGGCCATGGCGTCTTCGTTGATGCGAGGATTGACGATGCCCAGCTCGCGGTCGAGGATGCGCCGGGCGAGGTGTTTGCGTTGTGACATTGGGACGCGTCGGTCGGTGGAACCGAAAGAGCCCGAGTCCATCAGCTCGCGGCCTTTGTCGCTGGGTACCTTGGGAAAGCGGTTCGGGTCTGGAGGGTTACGCCTCCGCCGCCTGCGGAACATGTCATCGTCGTCAAAATCATCGTTAAAGAGCTGGCCTAGGTCGCCGCGGTTGCGTAGCAGTGCCATGAGCTGATTTGTTGATAAGCCTCCCCCTGCAACAATATGTCAGTATACGAGCCATGTAGGGCGTGAAATAATGAGATGACAAATGTGGATGATGCTCGGATGAAGTTGGAGTCAGGATGAATGATTGGTGAGGGGGTTTAAACTTTCCGACACAGGATAGGAGTGTACCTGGCTGAGACGCACTTATTATTTGGCCGAGGCCTTGTATAGTAATGACGCGAGCTGCGCCGTGACCGACAAGAGCGTCTTCATCCTCATCCTCGTCATCATCTTGTCCTTCTTCGTCTTGGTCCTCCTCGTTCTCTGCTTCCTCATTCAGATCATGTATCGTGTAGCCCTGTTCGGCATCTGCAACTCAGGTCAGCGGGTCTTGATCGAGGTAAACATGGCCCAGCATGCTGCAAACCGTGAAATTCATCCTCTTCATCTTCCACGTCTTCGTAATCAGCATCTTCGTCATCGTCATCGTCATCCTCTGTTGTCTCTAGATTGTGAGTCTCGGAGTCTTCAAAGACGTCATCCTCGCTGCCCTCGGAAGGGCGGGATTGCGATGTTGAGGCTTGTGGGGCTTGCAAGCTCTCGCCGTAGCCATTCTCATCCGAGTCGTCTGCATGTGGATATCTGTAGCTCATGACTGCCGACCTGTGTGAGCTCGTATGCTGAAATGGGCGTAGCTAGCTGTAAAGTTCGAGAACGCGGTGAGCTGGTAGGGGAGACTTTGTATGATAAGGGACTCGCTCGCCGCCACTTCTGCCCCAAGTCCGAGGTAGCTAAGCTATGAGGCACGCTAGATGGACAGGATGACTACAATAAAGTCAAGTTATATCGAAGCTTGCGCCGTTGCAATTCTCAATAGAATGATCAATCGGGTCAAGTCCGTATATGATCGGATGAGCAAGTGTACAGTCTCCAAACAGTTGCCCGGACAGTTTCATATCGCAGCAGATCCCGATGCAGTGGTAGAATCACTGACGACATCCGAGGACATGACAAGGGGCCATCCCCAGTGTAACACCCGGACTTACGGCCCGGACTTTAAGCGCCCGCTTCTGGTGGGTCGGCAGGCCGGACCCTAACCCTATCGTGCCCCCTTCCCAACGACGACAAACTGAACCCTTGTGGGAGCGTGAGTCTCTTCACACGTTCAATGGTTGGACCAGTCTGTGATTCGTGATAAGGCAGTTCAATGCATCTTTCCAGAATACTCTGATGAGAGATTGATCCACCACAAGGCCACCGCAGCGGTGCCCGGCATGAAAGCCTGCTCGCAAACTTCATTAGGGGACTAGAAACTCCATCTCCATGTAAACATTGGCAGGGTGAATAACATCTCTAAGGACGGGATCTTGATCCCGAAAATTGAAGTCGTACCAATTGGAAGAAATAGGTAAGACATACCAAGGTGCGATGAGAGGAAACTCGGGAAGAACGGGCTTGTGAAAGTGTGTGTTGTAAGATGGGCTCGGCTTTGGGGCGTGTAAAACTTCTTACAGGACAAAGGAGAGCTGTGCTCTCGCGGACTGTGGATCATTCCAGCATGTCTTTATCTTCAAGAAACAAGTGCTCAGAAATTGCAGAGGCTCGCATTAAGTGAAAGTGAGAAGATTCTCGAAGGTTTCGAACAGTCGCACGGAAAGGGCCTGCCGGATCTCGTCCATGCACAGCTAAGAAGGAAGAGAAAAAGTACATGATTCACAATCGAAATAAAGTGAATTGAATCGTGGGACATGGTATTGTGAGGTGGCAAGAGTGACAAGTGAGAAATGATTCGGCAAAAAGATCTGGCACGGCTGAGGATCGAACAGTGGTCTCGAACAAACTGCAAAAGTTGGCTCAATGGCAGTGTGAAACTTACCACTCGACCAAATCGGTTTGTCCTGAAGTTGCTTAGCAACCCGCCACCTTGATTCTGCTCCCGATTTTGAGTATCTATATAGTTAGGTTTTCACGGCTCACTAGATGGTAGTATGCCATGGCTACCCTCGCCAGCAATGCATCTCTCAGCCGCCGACCATATACGCCCTGACATAGTCGACAGCATGTCTCAGCCGAACCTTGCTTCAGATAACCTTAAAACAATATGGCCCGCCAAGGTTAGCCAGCATATATTGAGCCAATCTCCCAATCTTTTGCGCGCCGCTCATCACTGAATCTTCTTCTGATCCGGAGCCGGGGCATCAGGCCCAAATACTCCCATCAGATACGCCGTCCGCGTCAAGAAAAGCATAGCCTGATTTACATCAGAATTCAAGAACTCTCTCATCTTCACTATCACACCCCGAAACACATGAACAGATCACTTACGGTAACACCCACATTTCCCCAGGTCATACTATTCCAGCTCGCAACGTCCACAAACCTCGCCCAGCCCATCACATGGTAGCACACATAGACATGCGAGATATCAGCCAGCCAACAGGCAACCAGATAGTTGCGCACAACCTTGATCTCGCTTGTTGTGTACAGGACAGCACTGGCAATGAGGAACACCAGCCCGTAGGTGTTGCCTAGCTGGAGGGCCACGAGCTTGGCGTTATCGTCCACGGAGACGGGGACAGTGGAGGTTTGTTCGGTGACAAACCAGGCTGGATTTAGCGTGGCGCCTGCCCAGCCTGCGATGCTGGAATGGAGGGGGTGGTCAGTCGAGGGTGGCGCAGGGATATAGGGGGGGGGACATATGTACAGGCTAAGAGGCTCGAAGACGGTGAAGATCAGACGAGGAATGGTCGGAAGGCGGGAGGCCATGTTGAACGTGGGTAGATCAATCAATAATAAATTCAAGAAATTATGTAGGTTCAATGGCGAGTCTCAGGAGCACAAGACATTTGAAAGCAGAGAGAGATGTTGAAACAGAAAACAAGTTCCCGCGATCTCTCACACAACCGGGCCGAGCCTCGATCCTAGTCGAACTCTAAGTCACGTAAAATTAGATGAAATATGGAAGTAAGAAATGGAAAAGAAATGAAGACGGCGAACTCTCTCAAGTTGGCAGTGAATAGAGCTGGGTTCAGCTATTGATATAACTAGACGGAGCACCAGTGGCACCCAAACTGCTGTAAATGAAGTTGTGTAAGTGATGCAGCCCCACTCTCGAAGCCGGTGACAGATTTCGATGTTTTGGTTGAACATGGCAGGCTGACTAACACGCTTTTTGGAGGTTGACCGCTCTCTGCCCGCGCTCTTCGTTAGTTAGGTTGCATGCAGTCTGCAGCCATTCTTTGGAGATCACTTCAAACTCCAAAGGCTTGCATCGCGCCGAGTCAACCTCGAATGTTTTTCTTCTTCTCCCCGTGTGGCAGTTCGCAGCGAGATTCTCTACTTCCCTTTAGGCAGTCAATTCAATTTCCACCTCCGCGCCTCCAAGTAGGCTTGTCTCTGCATCCAGACCAGCCCTTTCAGGGGGGGCCAATCTCAACCCCAATGCCCCCTCGCCGGCCTTCTTCACGATGGCGACCATCGAGCCGCGGCTGATGCACCTGTTAAACAACTCAAACGCCTCCCCCTCCTCTGACTCGTCCGCATACTATCCTCCCACCGAGCTGCCGCCACTGCAAAGTTTTTCCAGCTTTGCCAAGGCCTCTAATATCTCCCTGCCTCCCCTCGAGCCCGACGCCGGCAGTAGTCATCACGAGAAGTCCACCACAAAGACCATTCGCCAGATCCCCTCCCTGGCCTCAATACGAGAAGAGTACAATACCGGCCGCTATAGTCATGATGGAGGCTCCGAACGGAGTCGACAGCAGCACAGCGGCGGCATCTCGCTGCGTATGCTCTTTGACAATCCCGAAATCAACGAGTCGTCCCACTCCCTAAACCACATCCTCGACGACGTGCCAGAGCCCTCACTGCCAGCGGAAGATGGGTCGAACAAGAAGCGCCATCGTGCTATGACAGTAAAAGACGACATCATGCACCTGCCGCAGCCCCTGAAGAAGCAGAAGTCGACGCAGAACATGATGTCAAGTCAGAATATCATGCCGCCGATTATCAATGGACTGTACGAACCACCACCAAATGCCGCTGTTTTCCCACCGATCGCGTTAGAAGACGACGGCGGGAACGAGGCGGTCGCACCGTCGAATATACACACGCTGAAGGAGTTTGCGAGTGCCACCATGTCGACAGCAAACAATGTCGACACGCCCGACGTACACGAAAAGTCACAAAGCCCGCCGAGGAGGGAAAGCCTGGCACCTACACCTGAGGCGGAGAAGCCCATGGCCAAAATCAAGCGGAAGGCAGCGAAGCCCCGGAAGAAGTGGTCCGAGGAGGAGACTCGGGATCTGCTGCTTGGCGTGAATAGATATGGCGTCGGGAAGTGGACCAGTATCCTCGAGGATCCGCAGTACAAGTTCAACGGCCGGACGGCGGGCGATCTAAAAGACCGGTTCCGCACCTGTTGCCCGGACGAGCTGCGGATTGTGCCGAGCAGAAGCAAAGAGAGTCTAAATTCCCAGGACCGAGGGGCGAGCTCACCGGCCGAATATCGGCCGAAGACCAAATCGAAGACGGCGTTGTTGCTGGAAGACATTTTGGCAGATCCCGAAGAGGCACCCAGTTATCAAGGCAAAGACGATGCTGCAACGTCAGCGTACACAGCCTGCCAGGCTTCACAACAGAGTCAACATGACTCAGACTCGACCGCAAAGCCAAAGAAGAGCAGGGCTCACCGCAAGAAGATAGAAGACCTCCAAGCCATGGGCATCCACGGGCCTTTCAAGAAGTCGCATAGGCGAGAACGCCGGCCTTTTACGCAGCAGGACGACGACCAAATCCTCGAAGGCTTGCAGCTATACGGTCCAGCATGGACCAAGATTCAGCGCGACCCACGCTTCGACTTGTCAAGTCGGCAGCCGACCGATTTGCGCGACCGGGTGCGGAACAAATATCCCGAGATGTACAAACAGATCGAGGAGAAGCAAGCGCCCACCCCAACCACCAAAGAGGCCACCCCATCGGCGTCAGGCCCTGCGAATAATCATCCTCCACTGCCGACTCGCCAAGCACCGAGAAGAGACAAAGTGCTTGAGCCGTCGGTTAGCAACATGATCAATGAGAACTCCCTCATGACGTTGGAGCCGCACCTTCACCGGGCCGGATCACGGGAGGATCTCATAATGCCCAAGTGGGCGGGGCCATCGACGTCCGGGGGCAATGTAGGCAGCAGCAGCGGCGGCGGTGGCGGCGGAAGTTTCCAGGAGCTGCCAGGCATGGACTCATTCACGCGAGAAGCGCTGGATGGCGAGGGTGTCGAGGCAGGTGATCAACCGGGGGCCTCGGCGGCGTTTATTGGAATGATGGATATCTCGAGGCTGTTGCTCGATGGCTGAAGGGATGGTGTCCATACTTTTTGGAGGCATAAGTGTGCCTTGCACGGCATGTGTTTTACTGACGCTGTAACAATAGTGATTTGACAGTCATTAGGACCAGGGCTGGTTGGTAATCCTTTTCCCTTGTTTATTTTTTTTTACCCCTAGGACATGGAGCATGTCGACTAGCAGCACAACAGGCTGTATTAAAATGCCTTGTTTTCCTTTCGGAGCTAGGTATCTGGATGGAGTAATGGTAGGGAGCCTTTTTTTCTAATTTAGGCCCTTGGGAAAGATGGCAAAGCTGTAGGAAGAAACCGACGAGGCGTTGCTTTTTTTCTTGGCAGCGCCCTACTCTAGAATCCCCTCGGAGCAATCTTTGTTAGAAGAAGACCAAGCGATTTGGCTGTTCCTTTTTCTTTTGAAATCTAATGTCTGTCTCGATCGTTGCCATGTCTTGCCGCGGAAACGATATGGCGCACATATGCTGAACGAATGATCCCGGTCTCGGGGCGATCAGCACCTGGAATATGGTTAGAGAAGACTAGCTAGGTATATATCGAACATGAAAGACAAATCTGGAGGGTGAGCATTGTCAATTGCACGTTCTATTCATCAAGTGTTACTCAATAAATGAATTCTCAAAATGGCCGGCGATTGGACTGGTGAGGATATTCAAGTGTCGGCTGGTCGGCGGGGTGGCGGAGCGGCACATGCCGTTAGCGCGGTCACGTGAGGCCCCGCAGAAATCGAAAACCCACCGCTCTCATTTTTCCCAATCCAACCGCAGCACGAACTTTACCTTCTCCCTCCGACAGCCCAGCCTCAAACCACCATCTCGACAGTCAACTGTTTCGACAAGTTCTCAGTCCTCAAACAGTCAAGATGGGTCGCGGTCGTAAGTGACTGATCATTCTACTCCTTTTCAATGGTCTCAATGGCGGGAGTCGCTCTTCCTTTTTGCGATTGTGACGGGCGACCGCTGCACAAACGCACCGCCTACAATTTTGCAGCAATATGGAAAGAGACAGCGACGCACTCTGCCAACGAGACCAATGCAACGATTGCAAATACTAACTCCTATCCCAATGAACAGCTAAGAAGCACCAGAAGCGCCTCAGCGCGCCCAAGCACTGGCTCCTGGACAAACTGTCCGGTAGCTACGCTCCCAAGCCGTCTGCCGGTCCCCACAAGGCTCGCGACTGTCTTCCCCTGATCGTCTTCATCCGCAACCGCCTGAAGTACGCGCTCAACTACCGCGAGACCAAGGCCATTGTCATGCAGCGCCTGATCAAGGTCGACAACAAGGTCCGCACCGACATGACCTTCCCCACCGGCTTCATGGACGTTATCAACATCGAGAAGACCGGCGAGAACTTCCGTCTTGTCTACGACACCAAGGGCCGCTTCACCGTCCACCGTATCCAGGCTGAGGAGGCCGAGTACAAGCTCGGCAAGGTCAAGCGCGTCCAGCTCGGCCGTGGCGGTATCCCATTCTTGGTTACGCATGATGCGAGGACGTGAGTTCTCCCGACATCTATCAGCCGTTGGACCAAGCTTTGGTTGATTCCGAATCCATCGTGCCCTCCGAATTTTCCCTACTACGAGCGTTTGCGGGTCTCGCCATATCCTCGCCCTTCGTTGCATTTTCGTGTGCGCCACGCATCCTATGGTTGTCACGATGACAATGTTATCCACTTCATACCTGGGGAAATGTAACCATGGGCGGGGAGTGATCAGCTCGCAGGGCCAGTTGGGAAAAGTCGAGCGAAACGATTCTGGTGATCATCGAAGCGAGGCAACATTCGGCTGGTACGTTCCATTTTCTCATTTGATAGCTAACCCTTTGCTATAGCATCCGCTACCCTGACCCTGCCATCAAGGTCAACGACACCGTCAAGGTCAAGTAAGTTCTTCCTCGAATCCTTGAGAAACGGGGTCAAGACAAAGCCAGCTAACCCCCTCTTTCTACAGCCTTGTCACTGGCAAGATCGAGGACTTTGTCAAGTTCGAGGTCGGCCACGTCGCCATGATCACCGGCGGTCGCAACATGGGTCGTGTCGGTGTTGTCACCCACCGTGAGCGCCACGACGGAGGTTTTAACATTGTCCACCTCAAGGACGCCATTGACAACACCTTCGCCACCCGTGAGGCCAACGTCTTCATCATCGGTGGCGAGCGTCCCTGGATCTCCCTGCCCAAGGGCAAGGGTGTCAAGCTCACCATCGCCGAGGAGCGTGACCGCCGCCGTGCCCACGCCATTGCTGGCAACTAAAAAATGCCACCTGGGACTGGTGTATGTGCTGGGTCTAGGCCTCCTTCGTTGGTAGATGATGTGACGTTTGGAATCATACCTCGGGGGGTGCAAAAACAAAATTTTACGGGTCAAAAGGGGGTGGGAACTGCGCTTACTCTCACGTTAAAGTGATGGCATGGATCATGGAGTTTTAGGACGTTAACGGCTTTCGAATTTTTCTGGCTCCGTTGAGGTAGCTAACCCACGCCCGATACATCGACAGAGGAAAAAAATGTCGAAGGGTGAAAATGAATTCCTGCAAACGTCCTATTCTTCCTCCCTTCGTCAACAACTGCCTTGACTGCCAAGGGTATGCTGCTCGTGCACCTTGCCTGCTCACTTAGAGACCTTTCCCCGGGTGCCGACACTAATTGTGCTCGCGCAGAAGCCTTTGTTGTGAGATGACTCGTCCACAACGAACACCTGTGCTCCGAAAATGACCTGATATGTACTCCCGACTCAAACTCTACAGTCATGTCATCCCGCGCTCAACTTGGCGAGCTTAGTTAAGTTTGTAAAAGCTTTAGCACTTTGACACTTTCTCTCTATCACCCCACGTTTTCCCCAAACGGCTCATCCCATCTTGGGGCCACCTCGCTTGCAGGAAAGCTGCCGGGAAAACATGCACACACACAAATGGCGCGCTGCACAACAACAAAAAGTCCGTGAGTCTGCATGGGCAAGGTATTACGATCAGGTAATGGTAACTTGTTGCCGGTCAAGCTGGAGATGGCAAAAATGTGATTGTTCTCTCGGATGGCTGCCGTTTTAGTAGTCTCGTGATGTGTCGGGGAGGGGGCCGGGTCAGCATCATGAGTACTTTACCTACCTAAGTACGTTACAGTCTGCCGGCCGCCGGAGGGAAAAGTGTTGTACTGCGGAGTAGTGATGAAGTACTGATGCCCCAGATGTGCTACTACGGTGGCATGACAGGCTTATGAGATCCCCTTTTTTCCCCGCGTTCACCCAGCGCACCTTGTGAAACATGTAGTTAGATGTCACTTTTCTTTTTTTGGTTCCGGTAATGATAAACGTGGTGGAACTGTCCATGGGTCTCGTGACGGGGAAGCAATGGCTGCGGGTTGACGAGGAGTCGGTCATTTGGGGGGGGGGGGGCATCGAAACAGGGTAAAATTTGTGGATACCTAGATATACGCATTTACTCTTTTCGAATTGCTTCGCTTTGGGGGAAATTCTTTTCACCACATTGAGCAAGAGAACAAATTTACCACCGCCGTCGTGTGTGTGGAGGTTAGCTGACGAAAGCCCCCGCCCCCCAAAGATAGCTTCTACAAAAAACTTGCTGGAATAGGCATCTCCGCGCACTCTTTCGACCTGCCTTAAAACTTCTTTTACTTACCCTGGCTTGGCGCTCTTCTCGGAAGGCTGTAGATGGCTAGCCGCTATCACGCGGTGCTTGTCGCGGCCCGGGACGCAACGAAACTGTAGAGGGCAACTGGGCGGCAAAACCGGTTTCGGAGTGTTCCAGACATCCGTCCATTTTTATTGTATTTTTGCTTTTTCTTTTACCTTTTTGGGGTTCTTTTTCTCGTTTTAATTTTCTTTTTCTTTTGATTAGGCATCATGCCTTGCTTGCATGGCCCGGAAGCACGGAGGCTGGGTCCGCTCATTTATAGGCACGGCTGTGTGTCGTGGTGGGCTCGGTTCTAGTGTGCAAAGGTATCCAGACGATACGCTTATATTCGGGTTTTTCCAATTACGATGTGGCAGTCGCTCTGCTAATAAGGAAGAATTATCTATAACACAAGACCAAGAGGAAAAGATGAGGCTACTAGAATCAGATGCCAAGCAACAATGCTGCAATGTGACCCCCACAAGTTCGAACCTTGGCCTGGTGGTGGGCACGAACCATAGACCTTTTCCTTTCGATTTACCTGACTCTCCTCAAGGCCTCTCTCGCGCACCCACATATTGCACCACACACTCCTCCGCCTGCTCGTCTCATCCTAGGTTCCACAGCGGCTCTGTTCCACCATTTTCCCCACAATGGTTTTTTCTTCTTTTCTCAAAAATCTGGGGAAGCCGGCGGTCATATTGCCCATGTCTTACCGTGGTGTGACCTGAGTACCAAACGGAAACTTTGCCGCCTTTCTCCACAAAGAGAGCTTACTTTTCATCGCGACCTCATCAAGTGTGCATGCCGTTCACCCGCGCTAACTATTATGGTTGACTCTTGCCCGTTCGGGCATTATTCACATGAAGAAAGAAAGAAAAAACAAAAGACACTTCAGGCACCACCCCTTTTATGACAAGCCGCTGACTGCCGACCTCGCGCGAATTTACGGCAAGGTCCATATGCAAAGCGTAGGTGAGGTGAGGTAGGGTGTTCGCCGGCGCATATGCAGCTCCTTGCGTATCCGGAGAGAGACAGAAGAGCGGGGGGGGGGGTGAGGTGCTGACGGGTTTCATTGGCATCATTGGCCCATCAAGGGGGGCCTTTTTTCCTTTTCTTTTTTCCAGAAGCAATGGCTGCAAACCATCCCCCCCAGGAACGCTCGGCTTCCCAGGGCTGACTTGCATGGTCTTGATGTCCCGTGTTCTGGCCAAGGTGTGTGTGTGTGTGGCCCGGCCGCACCACAAGGACACACACGCTCTTCGGGAACTTGCTTTATTTTCTGCTGACCACTGTTTTGTGCTACGGGGCGTTGTTAACACGTCCTCCCCCCCTTACTAAGTTGGAGGTCTTGTGACCGGTGCAATTTTTTTTTACCGGTCTTTTTCGTTTGTTCCACTGACCCGAACAAATCTGGGGAGAATGGCTGTGGTGGTGGTGGTGGTGGTGGTGATGGTCCTCACACTAGTCAGTGCTCAATACTCTCTCTCCAAGCGTCGTGCGGCAAGGCTCTCTGCCCGCAACGCACTATGGGGTTGTATAGGTACTGTAACGCACACATATACATGATACGTACAGTACAATACAAACGGGCAGCTCCGGTATTATCTTTCACATCGCCGGCTTGGCTCGGTGGCTACTCTACCCAGATAACGCGACGTCTTGCTCGAACAGAAGAGCCCACTCTTATCGATCAGTGTTTTGCCGGTCAAAGATACAACGTTCCCGTCTCGGAGATCCAAGGTGTGCGTGGGCTTTTTTGCCGGGTGATGCACGTTGAGTTCTTTCATCAAGAGCAGAGCAGGCCAGCCTGTGGAGAACTAAAGATGGACAAAACATGGGCCCCAGTTTGCAAGTATTATTGTTTTACAGCCGCCCTCGCACACAGTCAGTACTACTAACCCCGCGGTACCAAGGTCGTCGACTAAAGAAAAGGCCTTAAACTCCACCCGGTCTAGTTTGCCGTGGGGTACCAGAGACCATTTCGGAAAGGCAGCAGGCTTTGACTACCGTTGTCGTTGGACCTGATTCGACTTCCCTCATTCCAGTCTCACGAAGCTGTTAGGTAAGGCTAACTGGCATTTTGTCATGCATGCATGTTTTATAGTACCGACGTTCCTGCTTTCTTCCCCTCATCAGCGCGACCCCCAAAACCCCATTACAGACTAGGCCTATTCTACTAGCTATACTCAGCAGTTACCGCAGTATACGATTTCCTTACAGCCTTGATCCCTCTTCGGCTTATTAGAAGGAGAAATGGGCAAATGCATAGCCCCACCTCCGAAGCACGAACACCGGCCCGCATCACGATGCTTCAACCCCCCCCCCCCACGCCGACCCTGGGTTCTGCCAACGTCGTCACCTGTTCTGACCCTTGTGCGGGTGCTGCTGCTTTTCGGTCTCGGGTGGTCCGGGCCATTAATCAAGAAACAAAAAGCCCTCTTTTTTTCTTCTTCTTCCCATCTATCTCCAGCCTAGTTTGCCGGACTCCGCTCTTTTTACCCCTCGATCTCGACAGCTTGTACCTGTAGTACCATGTACACAAAAAGAGAGAGAGAGAACCGGGGCCTCTGTGACGATGGTGATTCGCCGATCGGAACTACATACATTGAGTTGTTGTTTTGTGACTTCCCCATACCCCCCCACGAGACCTAATAAGTGTCGGTGGCCCTATTCTGCAGTCTGGAATTGTTTCTGGCAACTACCGTACAACGCGGCCTGCGTATCTAGCTATAAGCTCGCGCGATGATACCCTAGATCTCTCTCTCTTCTTTTTTCTATTCGTTATCTCTTCCCGATCTGGATACTCTTTTTTCGTTGCATCCCGCTGTAACAGGAGACACACCACACACCTATCATCCACGGTTTCTCACTTTTACCAGCTTATCCACCACTTAAAGGAAAAAGAAGCTGACCACAAATTTCGTGAGGAACTGGTGGGATGTATATCTACCTTTTCGGACCCTTGAATCAGCGATCGGATACACCCACCCAAAAATACTACCTACCACACTAAGGCGAGTTCGCAGACTATTCCTAATTTGTATTTTCCACAGCACACAACAGCTACTAAGCTGAGCAGGTGCTGGCGCATGCTTGTCGACGGGATCGTGCGCGCCCCATTACTGCCGTCAGTGTGGGTGGTGGGTTGCCGCTGTCCGTCTCATCATCACGGAGAGCCGTTGTCAACTACTTTAGTTTCCTTTAGTCACCCGCACACCCACGTTGAGAATCTTATATAGCTCTAAAACGGCCCCCGCCTTTTGGTCACTTTATTTAAAAAGGACCTCTCTATTATAAGACTATAGTCTGCCTCCTTCCCACCCCCCCCCCTCTTTCCCTCTTTCATACTCACCATCAACCACACTCTGCACACTCCCTTGCACATATTCCCGCTGCAGCATTGGGTACCAATAGCCAAGGTTCAGGATTCTCTTCCGTAACTGTACAAGTATATAAACAACACAGCAGAAGAGGAATAGTGTGAGGATCTTATCCTAATCCCTTCCCAACAGCCGCCAAAACCCGAACGGTAACCCCAGGGGCCTCTTATACAAGAGAGACACACACACACACACACGCACGCACACACAAGGATCAGCCACATCCTCAAGTAACCCCCGAAACCCAATCACAACCCGGTCCTCATAACGTGACTACCAGCTGCAATCTGCAACAACACTCGCCTGCATGTTAACCAACTCAATCCGGAGGGCGCTGCCGCGCATCTCTCCTACTTATTATTACTACCCCCGGACGACCACCCTCCTCCTCGGTCGGGCTGCTAACCCTGGCAATGGTGCGTATCTGCGCTTGGCTGCTGCTGCTGCTGCACCGTCGATCATCTTGAACAGTAACAACACCAACAAGAGGTATGCCAGCAACTTAAGCACCGCCGCAGCAGCAACAACAATTGGCTCAACTGAAAATGATAAAAACAATGGCAAGTCGTCAACGACAGGTCCGGGGTGGAGCGGGAATGCCGTCCTGAGTGTTGGATTGGCGGCCGGTTTGCTGGGTTGGGGCTTGGCGGCCGTGACGATGTCAGATGGTGTTGGTGCCAAGGGTGTCACGTTGTTGGATAGTAGGAAGCAGTGGCCGCGGTATGCGAGTCTCAAGGAGATGGAGATAGTGAGGGAACCCTCTCTTTTTTTTTTTTTTTTTTTTTTTTATCTTATGCTTAGCCTTTCTTCCTTTCCCCATGCACCGCTCCCCGTCCTTCACATCTGAATAATTTCCCTTCACTCCAACCCCGACATCCTTCATGAGAGCGAGAGAGAGTGACAAACCCAAACCGAACTAACCACACATACAAAGGCCATCGATGAAATCCGCACCGAGCTCTCCTCAGTCGAAGACATCATTTCCACCGACCCAGACGACCTCCACGCCCACGGCTACTCAGAATGGTCCTCCTGCAACCCAAACGACAGCCTGCCCGTGGCGGTGGCGTACCCGCGCTCCACAGAACAGGTCAGTGTGCTGGCGCGCATCTGCTCCAAATACCACGTGCCCATGATCCCGTACTCGGGCGGGACGTCGCTCGAGGGGAACTTTGCGGCGCCGTTTGGCGGGGTCAGTGTGGATTTCGCCTACATGGACCGCGTGGTGGCGGTGAATCGCGAGGATATGGATGTTGTGGTGCAGCCGAGTGTGGGGTGGCAGGACTTGAATGATCACTTGGCCAAGATGGGTTGTGGGTTGTTTTTTCCGGTGGATCCTGGTGAGTTCCTTTTCTTTGTTTTGTTACCCTTTTTCTTACCTTGACCCCAGCTATTATGGTTGTATGGTAGGTGTGGTTTTGGAGGTGTGCGAATATGTGCTGAAATATGTTTTGTTTGCTCTACAGGCCCATCTGCAAAGATTGGAGGAATGATTGGGACGAATTGCTCGGGAACAAACGCCGTCAAGTATGGCACCATGAAGGATTGTAAGTGTGCCCTTGTGTGAGAGAGAAAAGTGCCCAAACCTGGGAAAGACACTGTTCAACACATTCTCCTCCTTTTCAACCTGTTGATCTTGTTTTCTACAAGCTTCTTGCTGACCAGCTCCTGTTCAAAGGGGTGATTAATTTGACCGTCGTTCTTGCAGACGGTACTATCATCAAGACCCGCCGCAGGCCAAGGAAATCCTCAGCCGGTTATAACCTCAACTCCCTTTTTGTAGGCTCCGAAGGCACACTAGGTTTAGTGACAGAAGGTAAACAAACACACACACACACACACACATACACATAAAAAAACCCCAATCCAAAGCAACAACCCGCCAGTGCATCCAACCCACTAACCATCTTCCAGCCACCCTCAAACTAGCCGTCATCCCCGAAGCCCTCTCCGTAGCCATCGCCACCTTCCCTACCATCCGAGACGCCGCCGCCGCCGCCGCCGAAGTCATGCAAGGCGGTATCCCCGTCGCCGCCATGGAGATCATGGACGAGGTGCAAATGCGCGTGGTGAACTTGGGCGGTGCCACGGCCCCCCGCGTATGGCGTGAGACGCCGACGTTGTTTTTCAAGTTTGCGGGATCGAAAGCCGCCGTGCAGGATAATATTACGCATGTAAAAGGGATAGCGGCGCGGAATCATGGGGATGGGTTTGAGTTTGCAAAAGATGCGAGAGAGCAAAAGTTGTTGTGGAGTGCGAGGAAGGAGAGTTTGTGGAGTATGTTGGCGTTGAGGAGGGAAGGGGAGGAAGTTTGTGAGTGTTTTTTTTTTTTTTTTTTTTTTTTGGTTTATGCGTCCCTCAAATAAAAGACAGACCCCCTTCACATGTTCTTTTTTTGCTGACATTTATTTTCTCAAGGGAGCACCGACGTCGCCGTCCCCTTCAGCCGACTAGCCGATATCATCGAAGTGTCCAAAAAAGAAATGGACGACCTCGGCCTCTTCGCCTCGATCCTCGGCCACATTGGCGACGGCAACTTCCACGAGAGCATCATCTACAACCCCGTCAACGGCGAAAAGGAAAAAGTCGAGGCCTGCGTCAAGAACATGGTACGGCGCGCGCTCGACATGGAAGGGACGTGTACGGGGGAGCATTCGATCGGGTGGGGCAAGAAGGACAGTTTGTTGTTGGAGGTTGGGGAGGAGACGTTGGGTGTCATGAGGGCGGTGAAGGCTGCTTTGGACCCGGCTTGGATTATGTGAGTATTTTACTTACCCAACCTCCGCCGCCACCTTCTTGCATTTGGGGGTACTGAGGAGTGAGATTGGATGGGAATTGATGGGAGGCTAATTTGTGATGTTTGTGTGTACAGGAACCCGGGCAAGATCTTTGATCGGTTGGATTGAGCTTGTCAGACGCACTAAAGCCTGGGCATACGACATGTGGAAGAGAAACAATTGCCTGGGCGAGAACGTTCCGCTCGCATCGCACGGGGACACTTGGAGGTTGGTCCAGGCTGTGATCAGAAGCATGTCTGGCAGACCTCAACTCGCCTCGCTCGAAATCTTTGCCCTGAGAACGGAGGTTGTATGGGATGCTGCTTTTCCTCATGAGCGTGGCACCAGCGACAATTTCGTTGCTGAATATTAGGTATCTATCTTGACCGCCGGGAAGAGTGGGCCTCCTTCGTCCATAGTGCTCAGTGCAAGAGGGCATCTTCACCGGGAACATCCAGAGGGTAAATCGCGGGTTGTTAGCTTTCTTATCCCTGCTTAGAACACGGAAGTAGTAGGGCCGTTGACGTACTCGCATGGGCTCGGGGACTTGGAAACTAGGAAAATGGCCCAGCATGGAATCGGTTCTGGCTGCATTTCAAAAAAGGAGGAGCCGACGGTAGACGCATTATCGGGGCAGCATATGTCTGGGGTATGTTGTGCTTTTTGGAGGGTTTCTGGATTGTGCCGAGATATTACTATGTTTAGGATTGAATATACAGCGTGGTCTTCATTCAGCTTTGAGTGGTCCGGCGACCAGACTTGCGCGTGTGTTTGCGTGGGAGCTGTGAGAGGAAGCGAATAAGACCAACTCCGGAAGACCTTGATGACGATGCAAAGAAAGGGAGGAGCTTAGTAAAAAGGTTGTATTATTGCAAGAGTATTGAAATTGAAGCTGCTTCAATCTTTCAAAAGTCGATCACCAGTGTCTCCAGTTTAACTTTCCGTGAAGCAGGTCGAGCGAGAGACCCTCTATCACAGACCGAAGACCGCTGATACTAGACCAGTCCAAAACACGCTCATGATGACTTGGCTTACTAGGGGTTATCCAACCCCTTTCTCTCTCCTCGTGCTTCACTCCTCACGAGTCAACCACACGATCATTACCAGCGAGCCTCCTTGCCATGGCATCCAGCACATCCCCATCATCGTCGTCATCCGAGCCAGCAATCTCAATCTCGTCTCCATTATTGGACGTTTCCTCCTCCTCCTCCTCCTTCTTAGCCCTGGGAGAGCTGATTTGGAGAGAGGGTTCCATGATTGGCGCTGGGGTAGTGCTGCGTAAAGAAGTGCATGAAGCCTCAATTGTCTCACCTTGCTCGGTGAATAGTCGCAATATCTCACCGCGGCGGACAACCTGTCCAGTGGTGGTGCGCACGTCATCTTTGCTCGCAACACCTTCGATACAGCAAGTATCGGAAGAGTCCCTATTCTTCCCATCCACAACGACTTGCTCCTGTTTGGGCTTTGCATCCAACAGAGCCGCGATCTTGGTGCTGCTCTTGGGACTCAACTCTCCAACAGCCTTCTTGTCAGAACCATTGGTCTTGCGATTCCAAGTAACCGGCACGCCCCCATTCGCAATCCGCGCGAGCTCTTTCGGAAACAACCAAGGAAAGCTGATGAGAGGCATTGAAAAGTCCTCACCCTGATTGTAAGCGATCTTGCCTTCCTCATGAACAATAGGCACCTCGCGAGCAGCCAGAGCCGCCTGAACCTCCTCGTGCGTCACCTTGTACATCGCAGCCACAAACCGGTCCAGTTGAGCAAGGTCAATGCCGCCATAGGAGAAAGTTGTCGAGTTGGTCTCGACACCCCGAACGGCTTCGCCACATATAATACGGAAGCGATCTTTGAGGGAAGAGACGTCTCGGCCGATTTGCTCTGCCAGCTTGTAGTCGGTGCCGACACGAGGTTTGGACAGAACGAACGTGGACCAAATTTCAAACTCACTGACAGGACACTCGTGTTGTCCCATGAGCCGGCGCATCGCAATGTCGTACTTGGCCTTGACCTCTTTGGCCTTGGACAATTCCTCGCTGGTAAGTTCAAAACGCTCGAGAATTCGTTCATCAAAAGGCAACTCGTAGGCCGGAGTGAATTTCTTCACGTTGACACGATCATAGATACGCCCAACGGGTTTGTAGCTCTTGTAATTCTTGCTCTTAGCCTTGCGCTCCATGAAGTGAGGAAACACCTTGGCATTTAGGCTCTTGTGTATGAAAGCCGGTATGCCTGACTTGCTATAGTCGACAGCCATGGAGTGGAGCTTGGCCAACTGAATACCTGTGATTTTGTAATTGTAAGCCTTTGAAGAAGTGGTGGGTAAAGTTATCGACAGCACTTACACTTCTCGCTCTGTGACCCCAACTTGTCCGCCCATGCAACGTGTGCAGTAGCAACAAGACCCACAGAATCATTCTTCATGTATTGTGCAAAGAAAGCACACATGTCGTTGATGGCGATATCGTGGGGAATATCATTACCGGCAGACGACTCCGCGTCATGGTGCATGGGAGGGGAATTCCACTGCTTTGGCAGCAGTCTTTCATCCCAAAGAACAAAAAAGTCGTCTCCGTCCAAATCACCACCCGAGCACATGCTTGGAATGTCCCTGTCCCCATTCTGCGGGAAGACAACGACGTCTCTCAGGTGGCGAAGTCCAGGCACATCCACAGCCTGAACGACTCGTAAATCTCCAGGGTGAAGCGAGGGGTTCCTGCCTACTACGCAGATGCCTGTGACAACAGTGTAACTGTTTCTGTTATTGGGATCACATCCCTCCCTCGGCACCTGGAGGAAAATCTGAGGTAGCATGTCCTCATTCCGCTCTGCCTGGCCCTCAGTACTCTTCGAGTGACCCCTGAGGACGCCAAGCTCGTCAACACAGCCATACAGGAAGGCACTCTTCTTGACACTGATGGCGGCTTTGAACTTTAGGCGCTGAAGAGCCCAACACTTCCAAAGACGAAGGACTGTCCACAAGAAAGGCTCCTGTCCAGCCATAAAGGTTTCCGCCATTTCGGCCAAGACTAGAGAGATGTGGTTCTCATCGATACGCTGCCGAAGAAGTGTAGCAGCCTTGGAAGGGTCTGTCATGGCATCCTCATACTCCCTCAGCTCCTCCTCAAGAAGTTCCATAAACACTTGGTCCTCGACACCAAGGCACGAAAGGATGGGAATAATCTGACGGTTGAGAGTTGCTTGGGAATATGTTGAGACTTTGATGGTCTCGAGACCGTTGTAAGGTGCCTTGAACTTCTCTTGGGAGGGACGAATGTGGACCTCGTTGGCAGGAACATCAGGCCAGACCACAAGCACTCCCTTGCATCCTCCCATTCGCATTTGGAAACAGGACGAAGTGTCAGCCATGTTCTGCTCATGAGCAATCATTTGGGCGAAGAAGGGCGAGATCTTGCCCACGCCATCCGTAAACTCCCACATGTGTCCATCCGCCTTGCGCTGGATATCCTCAATGCCTACGATCTTGGGAACGCTGATGCCATGCAACTGACGCGTGGTGGTGAAGCACTGGCCCATCCTCGCTGCAAACTTTCCAACGGACCGGATATGCTTCAAGTCTCCCATCCACTCGCGGATGTCATCGCAGGTGACATGATCATTGTCGCAAAAGAAGAAAGCTCCATGTTCTCGAAACTGGGAGTTACTCCATGCCAGAATCTTGTAATGACGGTCGCCGACCTTGATCCCGTTTAACAAGACCCTGAGCACACGAGTGTACAGCTCATCCGACTGTCGGGAGCCCTGACAGGACCAAATCTTACCAAAGGTTAGTTCATCGGTGAACTGAACGCGCAAGAAACGATCCGTCAGGTCAGAATATTTGCGGAGAACCCGGTTGGTGAGCTCGACGCCAGGTGTTTTCAAGTACATGCCAGTAGGAGTGATGACCGCCCTACGTACCATAGCAGCCTGCGAGGGTAGCCTGACCGTAGGCCAATAGTGAACGACCTTCGGTTCATTGAAGATGTCCATGGGATCATAGTACGGAATGCCCTGGTCAGCCACACCTTCCAGCATCATGCGAACCCTGTCAATGTCCCGCGGCTTGCCAGTGGCTTCATCGGTCAGTAGCCGGTCGAGAAAGTCTGCGGTAATACTGTACTCGTTGAACAGCCCCAGTGTTATGCAGGCCTCTAGCTGGTATCGAATTTCAAATGGCAGGTGGACCGTGTTGAACAGATCCCACGAAGTCTTTGACTCGGTACCATCGAGAAGCTTACAAACAGGCTCGCCAGGCTGGACAAGGTCAAACTTGTCCAAAGTCCCAACGTCCACGTTGTAGTCATTCATACGGTTGATGAGGTCACCCATGCCTGACTGGTCAACGGAGGTTTCGATATCGAGATAGTAGGTGGTCCACCGACATATGTCAATCGTCATGCGGTTCTTTTGCAATTGTGCGGGTGAGTGCTTGGCTCTGTGAGGCTGATCAGTGATCTCCAGCTGTCTCTGCCAAGCGTCTTGTTCCTGCCAAAAGGATACACTGTCATCATGAGAGGCTGAGACGTCGGCCTGTTTGGCGAAAAGTTTGGGAGCGCTTGGAAGCTGGATGATAAGAACGCAGCCATCACCCTCTTTCTGATTGACACTGACCACTTTCTTGATGTGGGCGAACTCGATTGGGATCTTGAAGAATTTGACACCCCAGCGCGCACCCAGGTCGACATTGAAGGTAAGCTGGATAGTGAGTCGGGAGAATTGGAAGTCGAGGCGCACATTCCTATACTCATACTGCGGCAGCTTGAACATGGAGTCTTCACTGGCCATCATGCCGAACATCAGACCAGAGCACTCGAAGCTTTTCTGGAGCGGGACGTTGAAGTTCAAGGGAGTTCTAGTACTGGCATTCAAGAGAGTAGTGCGGAGAATCTGGACGTTGCTGACAAAGGACGAAGAGTCTCGTCGGGTGATGGTGCACACGTTCTCGGTGCCGTTCCAAGGAGGCCATCGGCTAGGAGCAGGCTCGATGTAGACGTCGGCGGTACCAAGTCTAGTACCGGCATCATTCTCAAGTATGTCGACTTTGCCAATTTGCAAGCCGTGCTGGGTGAGAGAGTTGTAGATTTCTTGTGTGGTGATGTCCCTGGGCAAACCAATCAGTTTGATACGTAAGCTCACGATGTTCCTCAACGTTTCGTCAGTCAATCTGACAGGGGCGTGGTTGTAGGCTGGTCTGCTGATGGAACCCCGAGACTGATATCCTCTTCCATTACTGACGCGAGGTTTGGCGCGGGGAAACGGCCAAATCAGAGGCTGGAAGTTGCCCATGCCGTTGGTTTTGTGAGGATCGAAGCCTGCGTCGTTGCTGCTGGGAGGCAGGTAATCGTCATGGGATGGGCTGGCAGGGCCTTTGGTTGGAGAGGGCATAATGACTCCGCTGGATCTGGAATCGAAAGTGGTCGCAAAGAAGGTAACGGTTCAGTGAGGACGCTGTTTCGTTAAGCCTACTAACGACTGGATCCGTGAATCTTCGACGAGCGGGCGGGCGTTGGGGTGAACAATTTGACTCTTGGGAGACGGTCGAGGGTCTCGGCAGGTAGAGATGTTTCGAGAAAGGTCTGAAATGGCCGAAAATGAAACGAGGTCCTTCTGAAGATTGCAAAGACGGTCGCCGACGAGTAGATGGACTGGATGAAAAGAGTCTGCTTAGAGCGGAGCTGTTGTCTGCTGAAAGTCAGTGGATGAAAGGTGGTAAGAATGCCCAGAGAGCTCTTCCCCGGTTTGCACACGCCCTTCAGTACTGGTCAAGGCCTTGTCCCATCGAATAAACTATTAGATGAGAGACAAAGCAATCAAGACATGATTGTCCAAAAGGTCGAGTACATTGAATACCTACTTTCGGGTGACTGGGTGACTGCACAGGTTTGTGTAGCAAACAGTAGCTGATGGCTTCCACTGCAACAATGGAGAAAGACAACTTGGTGACCCTTGAAATTGTAAAGGCTCATCATGATCTTATGATAGGGGTATCATTTTCCTGGCCTTTTGTCTCTAGTTTCGATGATAGCAAGAGCTTCCTCACGAAATATGCCTCTGCTTCCCATTCACATACTACCCAGACCTGAATCGACCCTTTTCAATTTCCAGCACTCATTCACCGCATTCTGCAAAAGCTCTTTGTGATCTTCTGCTATTTCTCCAACGAACAAAACCTTTATGTTGTATTGGACCGTCATTACGTCTCCATAGTTTACGCATGCCCCTTTTTCAAGGCCTTCGTTCTGCGTCGTCGCGGTGGTCTCGGTAGAAGGTGTCGAGACAGAATTGCTCAAGCTGCCTGTGACTGGCATCATGCGCAGGGGCGGGAATCCCATTTGAGCTTGCCCGGGAGGCCCCTCCGGTTCAGTCCCGTCTTGGTAGATGACGCCCTGCTTGCTGGGCTGGAAGGACTTGCTGGTATAGCCGTAGTGGCTGTGGGTGACAATTGGGCTGTGGGTTGTGTCTCCTGTCAGTACAATGCTTATCTCCAGTTGGTTGTTCTCAAAGTCCGTAACAGAGATCATGTACGTTGATACGTTACTCACACGCATGTTAGGGAGTCGTCGTCAGTTGCGACAACAATGAAGCGTCGGAAGCCCACCCAGAGAGTCTGGCCTCCACTCTCGTCGAAGTCAGAGTCGAGTGCTGTTTTAAGGTCGGTTTCTGTATTCTGAGCCATGGGTTCTGACCAAAGGGTCTTAAATACCTGAGAAAGTGGTCAGTATAGGCCGAAGACGCTAGACGTATGGAACCGTTAATTGGGAAGAAACACTCACCACTCCGGGATGGAACCTCTCTTTTGGATAGATCTCAAAGTTCGATGTATCGTGATGTAAGGCACGACGTATCAGTTGCGGCTGCTGGTCGTCGATAGCAGACTGGAGGGTTGATTGCGACTCTAGAGTCACCACAGATGAGCTGTCATCGCTTGAAAAGTAGGCCGGCTCTGAGTAGACACTGCTTGTGCTTTCTCTTGTGCAGGAAATTGTGGAACATGGGCTTGAAAGCGGCTGGGAAGACTCATAAAACCCAGGAACTTGTGTAGATGGATTGCCTGCGGTTATCTCAAATTGCAATCCATGCGTATCAGAATTCTTCTGGGAGGCATCGGTTGTGTCACCCAGAGGAGTGCACGAGTTGTCGTGAACGTGTTCGTGGTCCATAGCTCCCTGTCGTATAGTATCGAAAGATCCGTTCGGTCTAGTAAACTCCGGATAACAACTCTGCCGGGGTGTATACATATGGTAAGAACCAAGAGTTGAATCGTCATCTGAGGTAGGCGCGTGAATGTCGTTGGCCGTCGTGAAAGCTTGCGGGCTTGCTGCTGAATCCTCGGATTGGTATGAACCATTTGAGTCAACGCTGAGTTGGCGTATAGACACCGTCGGGCTTTTCACGTATTGGCGAGGTTCTGGCTCACCAGGCTGTGGACTGAAGTAGCCTGGGAGTTGTTCAAACTCAGAGAGAGGTCGTGAATTTTCTAGTTTTCCTTCAGCATCATGTCTGACAATCCATCGGAAGAGACTTCGTACGGGAGTCACTGAAAGAATCATCGACGCAGCCGTCTGCTCCGCTCATTTCTTCGACAGAACTGTCATACTTTGGTCGACAATCATCCTCTATGACAAAGTTCAACTGGATGATTGCGTTCCTTTCCCATAGGTGTTTTGCCTAGGACTCATAAGCTTCACGTCACCACCGAGCAAGCATGGGGTTGATGGTACCTGCTCAAGACCCGGAGGGCGGGCCTGGCCATTTTCAACAGTACGCAAGGCGTAATTCGCCAGAGTCCATTCATTTCCAGCCCCAAGAAGATATAGAACGAGGTATTTGTCAATTTTTCTATTCTCGTGCACAATATGTGGCGGTGTGGGTGAGTCTAGCCTCTCGTGATCTTTGTCATCTAGTACACCGATTCCATTGGTTAGACGAATCATTTTGTGTTCACAAGATCAAGTCAGTCAAAACAAAATGGCAAGGCCACTCACCCAGCACTTTGTCTGCTCTGGAGCCAGCCCGCGATGCACTTCGCGATGGGAACGGTGATATGTCCGTCTTTGCAAATCCCACAAATCGAATGGCAGGGGAAGGTTTAAGCGCAGCCCAAACGGCCACTGGCACCTGGATGATGAGAAGCGTTGAACAGCTTCGCATGGTTTGCAGAACCTGGATCCGACTGGCCTGCCGAGGAGCGCTGCAGATCCATTTATTCATCTCACTGACAAATTCGGCAGGGGAATGAGTATCTTCGAGCTCGTGCAATGAAATCGCGAGGACAACCTCTACGCGTTCTTTGAAGCGTAAGACAGAAGTAATATCCAGGGAACCCTTGACAGACTCGAACTTATCGGAATCGTCCCTTGGTCTCGTTCTAGAAGGAAGTGGAGCCAGCTCAATATGTCTTTGTCTGGAAGTGCTTGTTTCGTTATGTGTAAAGGAGAGATATCGATAGAAAGGTATGCGTCTTGTCCCTCCAATCCGAGCGAATCCAGTCTCAGCATCTCGTATTGGACAGGGCGGACCATCTCCTCCTGCCCTGTACTTGGGTTTTAGTTCGGGGTTTTGTGATCGGGTTACGAGGTTGTCATATAATTCGAGCGTGTTGAAAGGACGTGGCCACCTCGAGGCAACGTAAAGTTGGTTTATTAGGAGATTTGTAAATGAGTCGTCGCCAGCCTCGAGAGCCTTCATATCTGCGCAGGCAGCAATCATCTCGCAGACAGAATCATCACGCCCCCGTCGCTGGATCTTGCGCGGGACGGGATCACAACAGTCGAGCAGGAAAAGTGTGTCGAAGGAGCGGGCGCGAGAGCGCTCGGTGATGTGCGTGATGGCGGAGTCGGCGTCAAGAGATGAAGAGTTTATAGTGTTTTTGGCCTTCCATAAGTGTAACCCTGTATCCTCATCTCGGCTTCCGTGACCCGCGTAGTAGAAGATAAACAGAGTGGTGGACAGGCTCTGTTTTCCAGGACCCTCGAAGTCTTCGATCTTTCTCAAGAACTCGCGGTGAGGATCATCCTCTTCTTCGGGTATCAAGAACTCCTCTGTTTCAAAATGATATTCATCCTCAAAGACAACCCGGAGACGATCGACTTCCTTTTTAATACTTGCAGAACCGGATCTCCAGCTCATGATGAGCACCTTTACGCTGGAATATCGATCATCATATCGTCTTGGGTAGGCGCCATCCACCGCAAGCTTTAGGTCTGAACGGAAATCCTTCCATTGCTCATGAGCGTTCAAATAAACGGCGTGAGGGAGCATAGCATGGTCAGGCCATCTTGCCGACGATGTTGACAAACGTTCGAGACCTAGAGAGTCTCCCCCCACCAATTGCGGTCTGTGAGAGCCTGACTTTTGATCCGCACCTGGAGCATTTTCGGAATCAGGAAAAGACACTTGAGTATCGACTTCATAACCGTTACCATCGAAAATGGATGGGCTTTGAGACCGAGAAGCTGGCCTGGTACTGTTCAGTCCGTCGCCCGTGCCAATAAGTTCTTCATCCTGCTTGCTAGCAGAAGTCGAATTGACCTGAATGGTCGGTGAGGATACCTCAGGTTTGTGTGGCGAGGAGTTCTGAGGTATTTCCGGAATGCTGAGTGGACTCCTCTGGTTGTGTTCTTGGCCTTTCACAAATGACCTCGGTGTCCAGGTTGTGTATGTGCGATAACCAAAGTGGAGAATCGGCAGACCTATGAGTAGAGTCCCAGATACGATCAGCTGCCAGAAAATTGTATGGCATGCGGCTTGGAAAACATCCAGCAGGGTCATTGTATTTGAGGAAGTTTGGACAACATGCATCGAAAGCATCCTGGGTAAAGACTGTATACCGGAAAAGGAGCGAGTAAAGATTTACGGAATACCTGTCAAGGGCTACGGAGCTCGTATATATGCCAGGTACAGTACATCATAGACAAGATGTGGTTCGCGGCTGTGGCAGTCCCAATGCAACTCGATGCAGTGCAGACCCCAAATGCGTGCAATACTAGCGAAAATTGTTCCAGAGTCTCATCACGGAAGACATGTCTACGCTGGGACATAATTCGCTGGTTTGTAACCGACACTGGCCAATGGACATGGTCCAACCATTTATGTCGATAAACACCATTCTCGAGGCCTCCTGGGTTTACGCCTTACGAATGCCTTGCGCTAAAAGCCAAAATCCCCGAGGCGTCATCATCAGAACCCGAGAGGGCGGAGCTGGGGCGGAGCTGCAGCTTGCAGATTGCTGGGCGTCCAGGCGTCTTGGGCGTGTTTAGCGAGTGACATACATTCCTGCATTGCAGGTGCATTGGTTGGTGGGTGAGTACAATAATGAGTGGCCTCTGGGATTCCCGCGTGCTCCCTGATACCTTGATAGTACTACAGGCAAGCCTCCCTAGACCCATCTCCCAGCTCTCAGATCTCGGCGTTCGCTTCTTCCCGTCCATGATGGTTCGCCAGTACCGACATGCTGACATATGTCGAGATTAGGCCAGGTAGCCTGTGGACCTGATTTCTCACTTCTTTTTCTTCACCGGTTCCAAGTTCTGGGGACTAAAGGCTTCCCCTGCGTTGACATAGTTACCCGCGTCATCTGTCAGAAGGTATTTCCCACGGCCGTCGGGATACACCCTATATGGGCCAGGAAGTTGACCAGCAATTCGAAGCCAGACTTGGTCGCCATTTCGGAACAAAGCTTTTGGGCCCTTATTCTTATTCACGCTGGGTCCTCGTCCATCTTCGTCCGAGACGTATTCCTCAGGCTCGTGGCTCTTCCTGTTCAGATACATTGTCAGAGATTGAAATCGCTTAATTCGGCTAGACTTCTGACGCGCATCGTCTTACTTCTCAGGTTTGCTGTCCATTATGCCTAGCCTGTACGACTTTCTTCTTATTACGACGAGGTTGACTATGGTTGCTTCAGGAATACTTAGATGTCGAAGGAAGGTAAGGTTGACTTGTATTGTGCATGTATGAAGCGCGCGAGCTTCGTCATTTCAGGACGGATGGATTTATTCCGTGGCAGCCTTATTCCTCTTTCGAAGGCCCATGTACGTCTCCCAACCTGATTGCATCCTCGAACTGCAGAGGCATGCCCTGCCCGCCCCTCTGCTTACCCCCACCTTAACGGTTCGTAGGTATGCAGCACACTGCCACCCAGCCAGCCCAGCATATGCAGTCGGAGAGAACGCAGATTTCAGTAGTAGACCAGCTGTCAACCTAAAGCCTTACCCCGCAGATTCGCTGCATGATCCGGATCACCAACACCAGAAGTGGCGGAGACGTCCACATCTCTGCATCTATAGATCTGCCGTGAGATGCTCTTGTGACCCGCGATCATAATATAGGCTGCGTTCACTAAGGGAAACACATTGGCTAGCCAGTATACGCATAATCAGTACCAAGATTAAGGGATGTGCTACTGTTAGATGTGAGGCTCAAAATCATAAAGAGGGGGCCGGAGCGTCTATGAACCCCATCAACTTCTCCGGGCTTATACCCGTACCCGATACCACACAGACATCGTACTTGCTGGCCGCACTATAGAAGTGATCGTTCTCAAAGCAAATCATTAAAAAACATGGACGGAATTAGGGAAAACGTCGATATCGAGAGTGGTTCTCCAGGAGTCACTCTAGGAGAAAAAGAAGTGCAGCGTGGAGGCGCTGTTGGAAGAGTGAGCATGCGCATCGTCACGAATTTTGGATTAGCTCCTAGGAACATTATTATAAACATGTCGAAGCTCTTTAGTATGATGCCCTGGACAACTAGTAACTCGCAAACGTCTGAGACGTCTTCGAGTTGTCAGATAGAGGGTGACGAGAAAGTTGAAATGGTTCAGAGTTAGTTACAGTACCATTCCTCCCAGCTTACCCGGTAATGCATCTGCTAACATGAATAATTGAAAGTTGAGGATTTCCCGTTGGGCTACCCACGATTCTCGGCATTCATAGCTGCGCTCGACAATTTTCAAGTTTTCCGGCGTTTCTCCCATGTACGCACTCGGCTGCTTCTGCTCAAACAGGACCGCATCGTCGAGTTAGAGGAACGACTGAACGACATTGACAGAGATGAGACAAAGGAGGTCTTCCACGCTACTCGGCGTGGGGACAGAAATGAAGATCGTAAAGCCGTGGTAGAAGAGCTTGATAAACAGTTGGAGTCTTTCGGTAGGTCATGCCCTTGTTGGGTATGCAATTTTGGATTTGAGCAACGCTTCCCAGCCAACATGTTCCTAACTCCGTGTTAGATAATTTGATGGTGCGGAATCATCGCGTGTCTTCCTTCCCAAAGCCTCGGTCTCGGTACATCGAGAACATCGAGAATTGGCTCGATTGGAATCCGTGTATCGCACGAGAAGAAACCGATTTTCTCTCCCGGCATGACGACTTATTGGTTCTTAACACAGAAGACGACCTGGTGCTTTCCTGGATGGACCGGTTGGTGACACTGTGGCTGAAGCATGTTGGTAAGGTATGCAAACTTACTGTTTTTCTTGCAGGTGTTCATATGCGTGATGATTCGAAATCACTGATCATTCCATAGAGACCCAACAATGATGTCTCACGCGACGACCACGTGCACATCTTCGATAGAGACTCGGTGGAGGTGAAAGCCCGCTTGCTTCTCACTCCCGTCCTCATCACTCTGCTGTTGGCACCAGTGGTTATATGCGACATTATCACCAACCTGACATTCAGATTGAGTGTCATCATTACAGCCACGAGCCTATTTATTACAGTATTATCGGTTCTTTCCAGGGCTAAGACGGTCGAGTTGGCTGTGGCGGGATCTACGTGAGTCAACACCTCTCTCTACCTAAGAATGATATTCCCGCAAATACAATACTAAATGAGCATGTTTGAAAAGGTATGCGACGGTATTACTTGTCTTTATTACTCAGAATTCTACGTCTTGAGAAGGCAGTCTGATAGGGGAATAGTGTCCATTGTGAATATGCATGGTCAGGGGTTGTGAAGTTCAAGGGAGCCAGGCTCTACCGGTCCAGCACTCCTCAACCGCTGGATGGGAGCTAAGAGACTTTGAAGATAAGAGGCATCTGTAAAAGAATAGTGTGTTGTTGATTTGAAGTTGTTCAATCAGGTGGGACATGGAAACAGGCACCCTCAAACACATATTCGACAAATTTGACGATGCTAGGCAGTATTCCGCTTCATATCTGATGGAAAGATCCACATCAGGTGGCCAAGCACTCCCCAAATTAGCAACATCTTGCCTAGGTGAGTCTCATCCGAGTAATGCTGGTATTTTCATTTCTTCCATGAAACCCCATCCGACCAGCTGTCGGATGTGGAATGATGAATGGTTGCGTCCATATAAAAGCCAAGAACGTTGTCTTCTAACTTCGAGACCGAAACCCCCCTGGCCGCCTGGACATGGAGTATAAGTCTTTTCTCCCACCAATCACAACCCCGGTTATCAACCCAATCGGGCAATTCTTGCAGGGTCTCACGACGACAAAGCTCTGGAGTCGTGTGCCACGACCAACTGAATAGAGCTTTGGATCGCTTTTTGCTTGAAATCGAGAAACGTCGCAAGCTGAGCCCCACGATGGTATCTCAAAAGCGAGAGTCGGCATGGATACAGTACAACATCGCTCACTTCTGCCTCTTCTTCGTGCCGTGCACTAGCGGTTCTTCAACCTTCTGTCTTTCCTCGTGCTTGACACTACCTTGCATCCTTGCCTCAAGTCCTTCCTACAACGACTTAGTCACAATTCTCTGCCCGCAATCTCCTCTTCCTCTGCATTTGTGTTATTGAAATGAGCATCATGATAATCCGAATCCGCATCCCGATGGGCTCCTGGGGTGGCGGTGGTGAAGCGGGGCAGCTCATGATCGACCACTGCGTTCTTGACGACTCGCGCCTCAGCGGGCGTAAAGTACGGCGCGGCAAGGTACTGCACGTCGGTGACGCTGTCGAGTCATGGATCCCTTTTCCACGTTATGTAGATCGTGAAGTAAGACGCTGAGCTGGTAACATAGAAATGGGGTGTGCGGCGAGGACAGAGGTGGTCGTTGGTGGTGGAAGGGGCTCGGTGGTTGATGACTTGGATATTGGTTTCTTTCCCATCGTGAAGCGCGTGTGTTGATATTGTTTTATATTGTTTGATATAGGCTTGACGCGATGTTGAGATATTGGTTCTGGAACCATGACGTGGGAAATGAAAAAGCTGAACCTTCCGTCTTTCAGCAGAGACAATACGCGCCGCAATTTGCAACCGCGCCAGGCGCTGAGAGGACGTTACTTCAAATCGCAAGTCAAGGCCCAGGGTCAATAGCTTCTCAACATGGTGGCACATCGACATTCAGAAGATCTAATGATTAGATACCATGATGCCCAGCTGCGAACACAATACGCTAGAAGCAGTGGACGTGGAACTTCGAACTACTGTAAAGAGTCTGGGTATACCAAAGTGCGCAATGCTGAGTTAAGCAGAAAATGCCTCCAAATGCTCGCTTTTAAAATGGCAACATACCTCAGCATCACTCCCACCCCGGGCCTCTTTGTCGCCCACAATAAGCAACAGCCTCAACCCAAAAAGTTCTTGATGTTCCCACCAATATTCTTCAGATCCAGCAAGAATGTATCATGGCCAAACAGACTCTGCTCCTCACTGAGCTCCACATGTGTCACCTTCCGATTCCCCACATACCGCAACGTCTCAGCGATCTCCCGCTGCTGCCATGCCGGGAACAGAATATCGCTAGCCACGCCCATGACCAGTGTCGGGTGATCCCGCAGACCCGCCAGCCCTGCGACCAGATCTGCAGGCGGCTTCGCGCTCATGGCCTCGCGCGTGTCGACCTCGCCTTCCTCCGAGCCAGGCTGCTCCTCATACGCGACCTCTGGCAGTGTCAAGCTGCAGCTAGCGTCGTCAAAGGTGACAGCGCCACCGGCAGAAAGCTCCTTCTCCCGCTCTGCGCGGCGGGCAATCGTGCGCAGGCGGTTCTCGCGGCCGAGGTCGAACAGATCCATTGCTTTGCTAACATACAAAAGACTATTGGCATCATAGGTCAGGTTGAACTTCTGACCCGCATGATCCAGGTAGGTCTCGATCAAAAAGTCTGGGCACAGTGCCGGCGGTTTGCTCGGGTCGGCTCTCCGGCGTCCGAACCGTTGTTCCCACTCCGGACCTGAGCGATACGTGACAGTAGCAATCTCTCGAGCAAGCTTCATGCCGTGGTGAGGCGGTATCTTGCCGTAGTAATACCCACGACTCCAATTTGGGTCCATCATCAGGACCTGGCGCTGGGTGTGGCGCATAGCAATGCTGTATGGATGGCTGCGTGCGCAGCCACTGATGGATACGAGACGGCCGATGCGGTCGGGGAAAAGCGCGCCCGAGGCGAGGGAGAGCATGCCGCCCATGCTAGACCCGACGCTGGCGTAGAGCTTATCAACGCCGAGGTGGTCGAGGAGGCGGAACTGGGCACGCACCATGTCGTCAATGGTGAGGATAGGGAAGCGCGTGGCGTAGTTCTTCCCGTCGGCAGGATCGATGCTGCTGGGCCCGGTCGAGCCGTAACAGCCGCCGATGACATTGGTGCAAATGACGAAGTATTTGTCTGTATCCAACGCACAGCCAGGCCCGATGAACTTCTCCCACCACCCGGGCTGGGGATTGAGCTTGGTGGAGTGTGCGTGGGAAGAGGCGGACAGACCGGTGTGTAGCAAGATGACATTCGATTTGTCCTGGTTCATGGTGCCCCAAGCCTCGTAGGCAATGTCGAACTCGCGTAGTATTCCGCCCCAGTCCAGCAGAATGGGGTCCTCGCAGTGGTATTTGAGAGTTGCGCCGGTGGTATAGGAGGGCTCAGGGCCGGAGGTGGAGGAGCGGGCCTCGAGGCTGGCCGAGGTGGTTTCGACAGCGTCGAGGCAGGGGAAGGACATGGCCGGGTTGGACGCGCCGCCCGATTGAGCGCGGGCGGGTGATGAGTGAAGACATCGTTGCGCTGGTCGTGTGAGCGTCGTGTGAAGGTATGGAGTAGGAGCTGGCAGCGAATGTCGAGAAGTCAGGACGAACTTGTTGCTCGTCCTGCTGGGCGCGTAGACGGGCTGGACCTGGCGAACGGCCCTCGCAAGCGATCGTGAGGTCTGCATGGCGGCTTCGAATCTTGGAAGTGAAGGGGAAAGTTGAAGTAGTGAAGAACCACCCGGTCGCTGTCGTAGGCGAGACAGCCCTTTACGGCCGCCGTCCGTGGTGGACTGATTCGTGAGCACAAAGTTATGGGTTTGTAATCTTTTTTGACCTTCTTGGAGTCCGCGATCGCACCACCCTTGCCAAGAGCCTATACACACCCCATGGCGTGTGATATGGAAAGATGACGTAAAGCTACCTTCCCCACATGACGTGGGGCTTTAGCATGAACCCCGGATATCAACTACAACTCCATCTGGAGGCCTGCGAACACCGACAAACCTTAGGTGCCTTTGCTACCTACAAATCACATCTCGCTTGAAAAATCACGGCCTCCCTCACCTGTAGCATCAGTACAGATTAGATTTTCAGACTCCATACAACAGTGACTCCAGAGTCTTCTCTTCGCCTACAGTACAAGCGAACGACCCAGAGGCAGCATTTGTGGTCATTCGCCGTGACACACGCGCTCAACTTCCAAGCCGAAGTACACAAATACCCATGATTTGGGATTCTTGGCTATTTCCACTGGTCTTGTTGATCATCATGTCCTATCTTCCATCGTTTCTAACGCCGTTGGCGCAAGCCTTTGGCTTTAGTGGAGATGGTCCTTCCGCGCCCTCATCCTCATCAATGTCGTCCAACCCGAGCAGTGACTCTAATTCCTCGTCCAAAAGCGACTATGTGGAGCCTCACAACTACGAGCCATCTCCTATAGATGTCGTCGTCACCAAGATGATGCTGCAACAGGGCTTAAAGCTCCCCGCCGAGGTCGTCCTCTCTATCCTTGACTTTGCTGAATACTGGCCCCACACCTCTGCCACCCTCGACAGCTCCTTCATTACGATGTCGGGGGGAGATAGAGAAAACAGATTCGTCGTAGGTTCAACACACTGATTTTGGGGGCGCAATTTAGTCCTACACGTACTAATCCACCTTCAGCTGCGAACGAAGCCCTTGGGCCTCATCAAGACCCCAAAAGACGAACACGGCTACACATTTACGCGCGTGGAACCCAAACCACTTCCCGACGGTGCGGAGTACCCAGTCTCGCAATTTCAGACATGGATAGGTGGACCGACCGACACCATACAATATCCATGCCGGAAGATTGTCTTCACCATCACTAGCCATGACCAGGGCTGGTCGAACACTGCGAGGCAAGATAGAGGAAGTTATCGAGGATCATACACCTGGTGTGAGGCTGGGCTGGAGAGATTTGGAAGGAGCGCAGATCCTGAGAGTACATCTGACGAGAAGGCTGCCGCTGGCGTGTCTGTCGAAAGAAGGGTATCCACTGAAGAGGCACCTGCTGAGGCCACCGAGGGAGAGTCATCCAAGTTGGCGGCTCTCAGCGAGAAGCCATCCGATCACCAGGGCGACCCATCACCAGAGTTTAACGACGACTCTTCCGATCCCTACCCACCCGTCCACGACCTGCGACCCATCTACCCAACTCTAGAGCCCAACGCCGACCCCCCAGCTCTCCACTTCGACCTTCTCGCTTCACCGCGGTACACCATACAGCACAACAAGACTGCCACCCGCAATCCCACTACTCACACGGTCGTCTGGTCATGGAACGATAATATCGACCCACCCACTGCACAGCAGCTGAAAGACAATGGGCGTGGCGAGGAGACAGGCACCGGGGACTTTGTCCGAAACCTCAAGCTTGGAGACGTCGTGACGGTCTGGGCTAAGTCGAGGTTTGGCGGTTGGGCAAATCATGTGGATGCTGTCAAGGTGGATATTTATTGGGCCTTGTGAGGAATGGCTGGTTTTCCTGTGATGGACAAACGGAACGGTGGCATCGGGCTGAGTTGTGAAAGATTGGAGTTCATGGACGATCTGCACTGAAGTTCGATACCCGTATATCGTTTATCAAGAACAAAGCAAGCTCTGACATCTCACAATCTGGCGATGTACTTGGACTATGACAACAAGGACCATGCTTTCGAGCCTGATAAGGCAGCCGATAACTAATGGAGACGCTGCCGGCAGCTTGGGCTAAGACAATACACTACACAACCCTCCCTGTCATACCAAAGGCCAAAGACCGGAAGGTTGCAAAGGGACGGATTGTTGGCCCTTTCGTCTGCGAAATTGTGTAAAGGCCTTCCTGGGATACAATTTCATTCAGCTGGCGCAGGACGAGAAACAATTTCCAGCTTGCTAGTCAAATTCTCTGCTCGGGAGTGTGCGATAATTACAGATACTGGTGAATATGGGGTACCGGCAACGTGCTCCTCCATCGTTCGCCCCAAAACATCAAAGCGAGAATTGGGAACCAAAAAACCCACAGGATAAGGGCAAATGTCATCCATGCCAAGTCATAACCGACCATTTCCCCGTATGGAAGAGCGAAGAAAGCCAAGCAAAAGGAAAGGCCGCGCGAAAGGTTCATCAGCACCCCTGTCTCCGCAGTTTGGGGCTTGTAGCAGTCGGCGACGTATGCATAAAGGCAAGTCGATGACATTTGAAGGCCATAGGCACCTGGAGATAATATTGTATCAATATATCAACAGGGGAAATTCGTCGACGCGTAGAGCTCGCTTACCGATAGCCACCCCTATGAGAGGAATAATATAGTTCATTCGTCTTTCCACACAGACGCCAAATATGATAATTCCGACTGGCATCATGAACGCCCCGACGGTAGTGAGGTATAGTCTGTGCTCTGGTTTACGGATGGTGTTGTGCCGTTTGGCCAGGACGTAGAGGAGGTGATCAGATAGTTTTCCGGCTGTGAGTTCGCCTAGAAGACTTCCAATGAGCAGCGAGACGCCCAGGCAAAGCCCGATAGCCCCTGTTTTCAGGTGGTATATTGAAGTGTATATTGATGACATTGTGAGCGCGGGGAGAATGTTCACAAATGTCCAGCACCAGGTATACCACCAAACGGGCAATAGCACGGAAGGATACTTGAGCATGCGAAAGCTGTAGAAGAACTCGGCGAGGTGAAGGCGTCGACCTGGGATCATATTGCCGCGGAGGTTGAACAGCATAGCCCAGTAAGGCCTCTCCCTCTGTCTGTTGCGGAGGAACGCTGGGTCCCTGGAAAAGAGAGTCTCTGGAAAGCCGAATACGGCTACGAGAAGAGAGCATGCGGTAATGATGGAGGGCAACCAGAAATCCCACCTCCAGCTGGCATATTGCGATAGAAAACCGCCGCCTGGTGTCCCGGAACGAATCGTCAGTCCTTTGCAGAGTTGAGTGGGGGAAAGCTGTGAGACTAACAAATAGCCGCGATGTGAGCTCCGTTCGTGACAAAAACGGTGTAAATTCCCGTCTTCTCGCCACGCTCGTGCAGGAAGAACATGTCACTGACACAAGCAGTCCCGACAGACATCATGCCTCCAAATCCGACGCCATTGAGAGCCCGGGTACCGAGTAGCGCTGAATACGTCGACGAACTGGCCGATCCAATGTTTCCCAGAACCGCGAGGAGTTGACATACGAGAGTGACAGGCCGCCTGCCATACACATTCGTCAGTGGTCCGAATATGAACGGCTGTTCAAGGTTTAGCTTGAATACCACTGGATGCCTCCAGCAGTTTCAGGTGTCTTACAGATACACCTCCCATGATGATAGACACGGTGGTAGAGTATGAAATGACCGTGGTGGTTTTGTGGAAGTCTTTGGCAAGCGTAACGAGACTCGGGTTGACAACTGCTGCATTGAAAGGTCCGAGGAAAGCCATAAAAGACACCTAAAAAGCAAAATATGCTTAGCTGTTTTTCAAAGATGCATTACAAAGCTTTGGATATGTCTTACTTGCAACAACACAGCCCATTTCCTTGCTCGGGACCAGTTCTGTGTCGATAATTAACTCCACCATATCGATGAGCACAACAAGGGGACTCATACCAGAGGATCATCTCGCCAATGGCTTGGTTGCGGGACAAGTGGAAGTCCATGAGGGTCCAGCCTCCCATAGCTCGTATTTTCAGTCTGGTTGACGCGGACATCCTCTTTTTGTTGGAAGGGTTTCACGGTCTCGCCTTCGGTATCCATGGTCATCCGCTTGGGTTAATCGTGGACGACTGACCCCGTTTGGTGTTTGTGATAGTGCGTTTCAATGGAGGGCTGTCGAATGCCACTTCGAGACTCATCTTTGGGTTCTCAAAAAGAGAGTATAAAGTCAAAAGTAAACAAGTTTCGCGTGAGATAACGCAGAGGACCATCAGGTCATCTCTATGGAACGGTAAGCGAAGTTACACCTGTGGATAGCGCAGCACCCGGTAAGACTTGACGTATGCTGGCCTATTACGAACTAGCGACGTATGATAAAGTTGTATTGGTGCGACACTGTACACACCTTCAGGTGCGGAGTTGACCTCAGGATATGGTTCAACCAGTCACATTGACTGCGAGGGAGGCACGCAGTATAGGGTATTGATAAATAGTGCTTACTATTGACATTTAGGTTATCTGGTCTCAGTCATCCCAAGCTCGGACATCTTTGAATCTGTGGCAAAACTTTTGCCATTTATTCCAGTCACCTTTGCCAAGAATCTAAGTCTCTTTAGCAAAATGGTCTGTGTTGTGAAGGACATACTACCTAAGATCTCCATTCTGACCTCTCCAGCAGCATATCATAATCATTGGGAGTGGGCTTGCTGGTCTGACAGCTGCCATTTCATTGGCAAAGTCAGGACATCGTGTGCAAGTCTTGGAAAGTGCACCGAAAATAACTTACATTGGAGCTGGTAAAGTTTATCAACATCTCGTGCCTGCTTCGTGACATTGGATACTGAGACAACTGCAATAGGCATCCAAGTGTCACCTAACTCATCTCGTATCCTGCGTCGTTTGGGTATTGATAAATTCATAGAAAAGTACTGTACTGAGCCGGTGGACCACCGTATGCTACGATGGCAGGATGGCAAAATGCTGGTTCAGTGCCCTCTAAAGGATCCCGCGCACGAGGAATACGGGTCACCATATTGGTAAATGAAACAGTATTGCTTCATTACGTCGAGTCCTGCTGAATGGGCCATCATATAGGCATATCCATCGCGCGGACCTTCACCGTGGACTCCTTGAGTGTGCCGTGACCGTGGGAGTCGAGAGCTTCTTTGATTGCAGAGTCATCGATGCAGACCCAAGCCTACCTTCAGTGACGACGAAAGACGGGAAGAAGTTCACAGCAGATCTCATAATTGCGTCTGATGGTGAGTTGTCGCGCTGCGCCTATCGGAGTGCAGTTTACTGATGCGTCTTTTCACTTTTTGCTCTAGGGCTGCACTCGACTTGTAGAAACGTGGTCCTGGGTTATGATAGTCCTCCAGTACCGACAGGCCAGATGGCCTACCGGGTGACGCTTCCGGCGAGCAGATTGAGAGGCATCGAAGGCCTAGAAGACCTGATCACGAGACCAGGAAATATCCACTGGATCGGACCTAAGGGTACCATTCTGTCGTACCTTCTTGAGGGCGTCAATGACACGCTGGTCAATCTTGTTTTCACGTATTTGATCCACCTCTCGACCTTAATTTGGCATTACTATTGATACTTTCCACAGCTGCGATGTCGAACTTGGCACAATGGAAGATGGCGTCGACCAGAAGAGCGGAACGCCTGACGAGGTCCTCAAGGCGTTTCAAGATTGGGATCCAAGGTCAGTCATTCTATTCCTGTGATGTTGTAAATAGTCCCTTAATCAGGCTAAATTCCTACAGAATTGCAACTATCGTACAATATGTAGACTCCGTCCTTGAATGGAGGCTCTACACCCACAATTCTGTGGACCGTTGGGTTCATCCTTCGGGCCACCTTTGTCTCATTGGCGACAGTGCTCATGCTATGACGCCTTATCTAGCACAAGGTGCAGCCATGGGGATTGAAGACGCTGCAGTCCTCGGCGGTGTCCTCAAGGCATATCCTGATGCCAAAGATTTGTCTACGTCCCTATCAATATATGAAAAGCTACGCATCGGGCGAACATCCATGGTAGCCGCAGCTTCCATCGACTCGCGCTGGTTCACTCAGATGGAGGATGGGCCAGAACAGGAACAGCGCGACGAGTATCTTCTCTCACACCCAGGTATCTGGCCAGACCATATCAATATCCGGTCTCGCAAAGAATTCTTGGATGAGCTCTTTGGATATGACGCATATGAGGCTTTGGAGAATGAGCTTAGGGCCACAGAGTCAAATCTAAGGAATGGAAGAGAGATATAAAGAGTTATTGAGTACTGGAGCAGTGTTGCTCTTATTTATGAATATCAGAGCTAGTTACGTGTTTTGGATCTTGGCTATTATAATTCAGAGCCTCCGACGTTGTACAAAGGCTGATTAAATGAGTCTGTCTTTTATGATCAAAGACCCAAGAGAATGAGAAGAAGAGGTCTGCCCATATCAATTCAGTGACCGGTTCCTGTTGACGCCACTTAGCCTGAACTTCAGTGGTCATATTCCCTTTTTGAACACCTCAAGACTCCGTTATTGGCGACTATAATATGTCATAGTGAGTAAATAACTTGGGCGTGAAGTAGTAAACTTGTCTGATACTGGCCCAGGTTAGACCTTTCCTATGGCTGAGTATGAATCACCAAGGTGATGAATCGAGAGCGCTTCTGCTGATTATAAGTCTTGGCAAGCTCATCATTCATACAGTCATAAGGTAGAAGTGATTACAACGAAGGAGTGTTATATTAATATGATTAACTTAGGGAGCGTTATCATCAGGTGTATAATCATGCAGCAGCAGCATCAGCATCAGTTTTCAATCCTCTCACTCAAGCCCAGGGAACAACCAGTGTTCGCAGTCCTCCCACCCCAGTGCGTTCGCTTAGAACTGCACAAACTTGGCAGAGCGAGCCTTCTTGGTTGTGGCAGCGGTTGAGGAGTTGGCGGCACCAGCCATCTGGAAAGCAATGACACCTCCGAAGGGACCCGCAGGGTTGGAGTTGGCAACCTTCATCATGCACACGTTGGTCATGGAGCCAACCGTGCCAGTGCAGGTGGTGCCGGCGGGAACCTCGACAGCGAAAGGCTGTTGAAAAGGCAGAGGTCAGCTTATATTTCATTGACAACCCCCATGGTGAGAGGGGGAAAAGAAAAGAGGGGAGGGCTTGAACAGCTTACATAGTCAGAGTCGACGTTCAAGGCACGCTTGGAGAGTCCCAAGTGCCACAAGGCCCTCCTCATGAAGTTGTTGCTCAATGGGCCGGGAGCAATGTTACCATTCTGGCCGGGGACTTGAGTCGAGACTGTAGCCTCCTGACCGGAAGAGAATGCGCCAGTAGCACCGGAGTCGATCATGGCCTTGAATGGTCCAGCACCATCGGTGGTGACGATGTGCATGGTACCGCTGACGGAGCCACCTGAAGCAGACACTTGAGGAACGGTCGAGCCGGACATTGCTGCCACCTGATCCATCATGTCGACTGTGTTGTCACCCTGGCCCTCGGTCTTGCCCAAGCCGTCGGTGGCGATGTCGGTCTTCTTGAAAATTGTGGTATCCTTCTCGGTCTTGCTGTTAGGGCCGGCGCCTGGGATCACACCTCCCTGGATACCGAGGGCGGTGGTGTTGCCACCAGCATCACCAGTCTAATGTTATTGTCAGTAAATGGTGTTGTGAATAGGAAAAAAGCAGGGATTACATACGGCTACGGCGATCTTGCCGTGAGCAGAGACGGAAGCCACCAGGGCGAGGATGAGAGCAGAGCTGTGCATTTTGAAGAAGTGAAGGGGTTGGTAGTAGTTCAAGAGACTGAATAGATTTACAGAGAAGGTGATTTATCCTCACGTATCAAACGTCAGAGGCAATGATTGGTAGGAAAGACTGGGGAGAGTAGAGTTGAAAAGGCTGATTGTTGATGAAGATGCTTTTCTGAAATCGATTGTTGAGGAGATGACTTCTGGTTTATATAGATTAACCATCATCACAGATATCATGGAAAGGTTCATGGCTGCGAGAGTATTCTATGCCGCCATTCGGATCATCTCATCTTACACTCGCTTGCAGGCTCTTGATTCAGGAGCATAGGAGTCTCGGATATCTTTGTGATAGTCTGCCATAATTGTGCAAGTCTCTGCTTCACATTCTTCTGTTTCATGAACTTTATCAGGCGAGACGAGCAGTCCTGAGCTCTAGTTCCGGGGATATTGGATCTAGCCGCAGAGATTCTACCATCAGAGCATCCCAATGGCTATAGGGGGGCGTCAAAATGTGGCTATGCCAAGACCTTGAAAGGTGACGTCCTCACGGAACACATCTGAGAAATTGTATCTGGGGTGGAGACCGGGCGAAAGCTCAGATGGGGATTCGTCCGATCATGGGCGGGAAAATCGGCAAAATAAACACAGAGATCTGTTAATCACCCGGCCGATCGTTTTGAGACACAATGGGGCCGGAGAATACAATGAAAACACTACCTTAAGCTCAAATAGAAGCTTTTTTTGTATGAGCCCCTGAGTGAAGAATGCACATTGTCATAGCCTTGGTGGCCGACTTATCCGCCAGGTTCCAATTTTGCCATTTTGGGGAAGGTTGTTGGGTGTGCGCGGCCACCACACAGTTGGTGTCTCCTCGGAGAAGGCCGAGTTCAGACGGTGATGGTCAACAAGTTCGCGACGAGTAGACGCACGGCCACTCAGCTAAACGCCTACCTGCCAAAGCGACCAGATGATGCTATCATCCTCAGTGAGATATGTAAAACACAGGATGCCAAGGTAGTGCCAAGGAGGTGCCAGGTCAACATAGGATGAAGTGTTAGCAGAACACTAGCGCCATTGGTTGAGCCACACTTGTTTCGGGTGTAATTGATTTCGGCACGTTGAGCCGGCCTGACTAAGGTCAACCGTCGTTCTATACCCAGGTAGAGTCACAAAACTTCTCGAATTGATCCAAATGCTTAGCGAGCGCATTGGCACATCTCTCACATGACTGCTTCAATGATGGAGGAAAGGCTACAAGCTCAGATCAATCTCATGTCGAACTCTCGAACACTCGTAAGGTGGTCCACAGCCACAGGAGGCCAGTCGCAAATGTCCTGTTTGAAACTCACCTTCTCAATTGTTCATTCGCGCAAAATACTTCGATTACGTTTGTGCTGTCCTTGTTGTTTCGCTTGCACGCAAGCGAGGTATCCGGGCCCAGCCCAATAGGACGAAAGCCGACGCGCCAAAAGACTTGTTGCTGAGATGTATGACAGTTACTTTCATTCCTCACATAACTACACAGTTGACAGTCCGTGACTGGATATAGGGCTGCCACAAGCTCTTTGCCACATAGTCATGTCCTTATTCAGGCTCTCTAAATGAGACTGGCCACTCCTACCAGTAAGCAGATATCTTTCACGACAAATTGAAAGGAATCCTATATCCTATGCAACATGCTGATAAAGACATGATGTATCCCAGTCACTATTGAACAGTCTCGATCTTGGATTCAGTGATGTTGATTCGCTTTCATCAGGCGTCTACTATCTCAGAAAAACGAGACTGGACAATTGTCTGTGTTGAGAACGGAAGCGAGCAATCCCCAGCAACGCAAACCAGCCCGATACACTACCGATCCTCACATGCGAGTGCGCAAGCTATCCTCATCAACAGCCATCTCCATTACCTCGATCATCTCCTTGTTCCCACCGTTTACTTCGTAGTAGAGACAGTCTCCCCAAGCACCACGACCGGCATCTTCGAGCGATCCAGAAACTGCTCCTCATCCGCAGCAATGCGAGCGGCGTTTTCCGGCTGCTGCGTGAGGCCGAAGAAAGTTTGGAAGTGATTGAGGTCAGTGAAGCTCAACTCCGCAAACGCGTCGTAGTCGAAGTCGGCTTGGCTGCCCATCAGGACGGACGCTGGGTAGCTGGCATTGCGCTCGGTCCCTTCCCCTTTGCCCTCTGAGCGGTGCAGGTATCTGCGGGTATGAGCGAGTGGGAAATGTTCGCCGGCAATTTCTTTGACCAGGGGAACATGGACGCCCTCGTAATGTGTGCGGAACTGCTCTGGTGTAGTACCGGGCTTTCTGTAGGCGAAGATGAGGACGCTGTAAGTCATCTTTGCGGACGTGTTTGGGTGCACTGGATCAAAGTTGCTAAAGTAGACAAGAGAGCTTTAGGAGACTGAGATGGATGAGTGAAGTGCACAACTGAGGTGAGTAGATGCGATAGTTGTTTTGTGTGTGGACTCGGAAATTGCAAGCCCATGAGATGTGACGAGCGGTTGAGCTTATAAGCTAGCCTTTGTGTACCAAATTTCATTCGCCTGCTGAGGGGACCAATTGGGCGTGCCGCGATGTTGGTTCTGTACATGCGCCTGTTGGTTACATTGCAGGTGTCCAGGAAATGTGTTTGGGGGCCGTAAAATTGAGCCAAGTCTTTACCTCCGTGCCGGGAACACTGCATTGCATGCATGGCATGATAAACGCCGTAGTATCCACCTTCTCCACATGAACCAACACCAAATATCAGCAAACTACATCTGGCTAATGTCTTCTAAGGACTCAGGCACAACGAGCAACTTGACCATGTCATTGTTCATACTGGTAAACTCCGACAAGAAGTGGGAATCGTCAGTACGGCCTCGATAGCGGTCTATCAAGACACCTCTGCGTGTTCGCCCAGCTTATGCAAGTCGAAAGAGGCTGACCCAGAAGAAATCTCTCTTTGTACCAAGTGCTGTCTTTACCTGAACCAGCAACTTCCAGCTGTCTTGTTCGCAGTCTGCGTACTTGGGTATCTTTGTAGATCCTGTGATGTTGATCAATCACATAATCGGTTTTCTCATCATTATTACCGTGTTTGGCTTTTTTGTTTTCCTACCGTCATTTACCTAGGTAGCCACGACTAGAACATGATTAGCCCTCCCCCCTAAAGAAAAAAGGCAACATAAGATGCTGGCCAGAGCAATCCGCCGCTGAAATAGAACAGATTCTCGACGCTTTCTCCAGCCTTGTGTCCGTGAAATGTAACACTAGATCGTGAGCAAAGTCCAGTGGGTGAGAACTCTGCAATGGGCAAAATTTTCACACCATTTATGCGATACCTTGTGTTGCGCACCGTATGTAAGTTGCCGTAGTCCTGTCTTACCCCGTGAGGCGAAATATTAAAGTTTTCATTATCTATTACGAGCTGTGGGCCATGATACTCCATGTCTCTTGGAATGTGTTGTTCACTCACTATACATGATCATGATAGATTGCTTGACTGAAATAATCATAGCTCTCATGCGGTTTTGGTCTCTGTAGCAGTTCAACATCAGATCGACGCCGCGAGACCCGAGATCGCCAACATGTCTTCGAACCATTTTCCTTGCTTCGATAATCCTATGCCTGACTTTCCGACCACCACATATAGTCAGTCTCCGGATCCAAGGCAAGGCTCCTGTGTATGCATAGGCCGCTGACCTCAGAGATGTGCAGTCCGGAGTTGGCTGCTCGGGATGACTATGTATATCCATGAATGAAAACCTTTTTTGTCTTCCACCATCGTTTGTCGGTGCCTTCGATACATTGTAGACGTATTTTATTCAACATGATTCCAGTCCCTCGATCGGCCTACACCGAGATGCACGAATCGTTGGCCCACTTTGCTGGCGGCAGTTGCCTCCTCGGAAGCAGATTGAAACTATACTCCTCCTCCCTGGCCATCTGTAGACACAAGTCTTCCTCTAAAGGCAGGAAGACTTTAAAGCTCTTAAGTGCCTTTACCTGCTTAAGTAGCTCAAGGATCGGGTGCCACTTATTCCGATTACCGGCTACGGGCCTCCCATCGTACCCCGTCAAGTGTATCGTCAGTTCCTCTAGTCCAGCCAATCGAGTGAGCGAGTCGCACGTTTCAGACCAGGTGGCCAAGTCATAGGGCGCCGCGTCCCAGTGCTCGAAGCGAAACGAGAACTTGAGCACGCGGATTCGATTTAGACGCTGTGGCAAAACAGTCCGCCCAAGGTACGCAAGCGTATCGACGTGATTGATATCGAAGACATTGTTCTCGTAGAGTACAGTGACAGCTTCCCTGTAGATGCGCCGGCAGGTTTGAAGCAGAGGAAGCAAGTTTGCAGGTCTGGTGGGGTATCTACTCCTTGAGCCAAGGTAAAAGCCATCTCGCCTGCCCATCGTAGTTGAGAGACCCCAGCAGGTGTGAACCGTTGTCTCTAGGTCTGGACTGAAGCTCTCGACACATTCCATGGCAAGTAGGCGCCTGCGCTTGCGCACAATATGCAGCACACGGCTCCCAATAGCTTCGTTCCAGATGAGGTAACGGATTTCAGGCGGTAATCGGGCAATGAGGGGAGATTGGAGTTGCTCCAGATCTCGCTGCGGCCTTCTGAATGGGTTCCACATTCGAGCCGTTCGATCAGGCTGGGGAAAGGTCAAAGCCCGCGGGCGCGTTTTCGGTAGTTGCCGAGGTGCAAACATCTTGCGATCTTTCTGCACCTGCTTAATATCAAGCTGTCCTATCCTCGTCATATTGTTTTGTCAGGGATTTGACAATAGTCGTTGGTCGCTGTAAGAATTAGTCAATGGAATCAATTTTGGCACATGCCTTGGAGGAAGTGATGATGAGGGAAGAAGTCACCGATGGATAAAAGCACAGGGATGCACTGAAATGGAAGGGCTGTACTCGGTATCGAAGCCACTCAGCCCAATGTGACCTTGTAAGGACCAACGGTTCCAACGCCAAGACGTAAAGCTTGTTGTTGGTCCGTATACACTTTGTTAGTACGATCCGTACACCTAGCTCGTCCGAACTTCTTTCCGGATGAACCTTTTGCTTCTACCGCTTTCTATATCAATGGTCATTTATACTGGAAATAGAACAGGCGTGGAACTGGACCTACAGTAGGACCTACACCGTATACAAATACGCAGTCGCTCCTTTACGGCGTGCTCGCGTAGATCTGCAACCGACCTCTACTCTCCCGTCCGCTGCCACTGTCCATGTCGCTGCCACTGTCCATGTCGCTGCCGCTGTCCATGTCGCTGCCATGTACAATGTTGCAGTGACTCTGCTCGCAACATATATTTAGATTTGTCATGTTGGAGCCAACGGCCTCCCCCTGGCCTTACAAGACCACTGCGCCCGCTGCCAACCCGGACCAACACACGATCCTAAGACAGATTTAGTCCATGTCAGATTCCTTCTTAGTGCTTGGTATCCTGTGCTCGTTGACTCATTGGTCTTGTTTAGTTTCACTTATAATGGGCGGTCGGGAGGAACAGACATTGCTGTGGCCAACAGCTCAGGTCTCTAGAGTGTGGGCCAGCCTTGGAGGGCCACCAAGTGGCAGCTCATATCCTCGAACAGCTCTCACATCGGCCCATCCTAAAGTATCGAATATAGCTCCAATTTGTTGAATTTACCCAGGAGATAGTTGTTGGTCCACTTGGGGCCTCCTGAGAACTACCAATCGACCTTCGAATCGAGGAGGCGCAGCAGAAACAGCGGTTTGTGTGCTTTGTACGAAGGCCGGGCAGCACTATTATATAGAAGGTTCTTCAATCTTGGATTTTAGCTATTCTACCAAATTAAAATACGACTGCTATCAAAAAGGAAAATTGCTGTATGTGACCATTTCTTGACACTATCTCATCATTTTTCTGGTAAACGCGAACCCCTTCGCCCTGGTGCTCATACGGACGATATGAGGCTATTACTCCCATTTTTTTTTCTACAATGCTCACTGCTCAGTTATGGATGGGTTCTGGACAGTTCCTGTGAAGCCGGCGGATATAGAGAGCTGGTAATCGATGGTATGAACGACGCATTCGATCAAGCTGCAGCCGCTGTCGAGACTTTTAGGATTTTACCCGGAGGAACCGACGCGGTGTGGCAAGCGCGGAAAGACCTCATCTCGTACATTTTCAGTCCAGCATTGACCGATGGCAATGTTGAAGCCATGGTGAACACGAAGTGTGGGTTTGTCACTGACGACACCTGGGCAGTCTACCAATCCTGATGAGACCTAATGATGGCGGGTGACCTGGGCAGGGGACGAAAGGGAAAGCCCAACACTCAAGCGCACAGATTACGATACAAGCTTCATGGGACCATGTAGCCTATTTGATAGAATCACCTGGACTGACTTGTTATCTTGTACTCAGGGCTCGATGCGTCGATCAAGTTTCAAAACGTTGGAAACTATAATAACAACGGAGGACAGCCTCAACAACCGCCCACACCACCTGCCACCTACCGAAGTCTTCGTGAGGACCAGATCATTGTATATTGCGATTTCAGCCGCTTCAAAGAAGGCCAAAACTGCAACGGAGTCAAGAAAAAGAACTGGCTCTGTGACACATCAATAGGTGTAGCTTATCCAATGGAAGACACATACCACGACTGCAAGAAAAAGGCCATAATCTCCATCAGTCAAGTCCTGGTAAGTCATTCAACATAAATTCATAATACATGCCGTATCATTAATTCAGATCAACTCAAAGGCTTATACCTTTCTGCCTTTTGATGAGAACGCCGATGTTATTGACCAGGTAAAACGTGCTTCCACGATTCAATTATGTACCGGCTTCTTGGAGACACAGCAAAAATTGAAGATTAAGAGTTTGAAAGACCAGGGAAAGAAGCCCAGTCTGGCTCGAAGTGTAGCAAAAATCGGAAAGTCGATAGACGATCCATTCAAGACCCCTATGGATTTGGCTAGTACCTTTGGGACTACCCTTCTACACGAAATGACACATGCACTCCCCCATAAACCTGCTCAGGATATAGCGGGCACTAGTTCTTATGGCTGGAAAAACTGCGTGAAATTAAGCAGCAAACCTGGAGACGACAGTTTGGAGAATGCCGATAATTATGCTATGTTTGGCCTGGCTTCTCGGATGATCAGCCCTCGCAGCGGTGTAACTGCTCAACGGCCGACGCGAGATGGGTCAATCCAAGTTCTCCCTAATGCGGCAGCTGGACCTTCGAGACGCCGCCTCCATGATCGGGCAGACTGTGTTGGCTCGAACATTACAATGACGATGAATCACCATCCCGGGACAATGTGAGTACCAAACAGTAGGGGATCTCTCCTCTTTCTACATGCTACAATCATGTGGCTCCTGGATGAGAATACCTGTCAAGATCGAATTCGGTCTTTTGCTATACAGTACACGCTGACACAATCTTACAGAAATCTGTCTAGTACAGCATATCCCGAGGCTCCTGAACCACCATCCACATTCACCATCTCCGAAGGAGCAAAGCATACTATCGACACTGATGGAGTCTCTTGTGGAAACGCTTCCAATAATGCACATAACACGACCGTGCAATTAGCAAGTGGAATCACTTTGACAAGCGTGACAAGATCGGGACCCCCGAACTCCCATATACAGAGTACAATATCCTCGATAGATTCGCAGTCTTTCTCTGGTTCGGCAACTTCAGACACTTTAACCAAGTCAAATTCGCCGTCGATATTATCCACAATCTCGGGGCTTCTAAACTCGACTACTCGTCTGACCAATCTTTCTGGTTTCACATCTCTTTCGACTTTGGCCACATTCACATCAAGCCTCTCAGGTGAAACAGCTTCGGGCTCAAACAGCACTGCATCAAAGTCCACCGACTCCTCAGCGTCTGACAGTTCATCTTCGATGGCTTCCGTCACTGTCCCAGCAGGTCCAGTGACGTCTGAATCCTCCAGCTACCCAGCCGCTATAACGACGACGGAAGGTTCCTCGGCGGTCGTCGTTCCAATCACGGTGATTCCCGTGTCGAAGGATGGCACAACGTCCCGTGTCACTTATGTCTCGACGTTCACAAGCTCGGGTAGTATCCAGCCTACTGGTGCTTGGATGTGTACGGGCCTGCTTTGCGACACTGGCGGCGTCTGCCTCATCCCACTTTTCTGCGCATCCAGAGCCGGTAGCAGCGGCTCCTGGGGTCTTTGCTGTGGTTGGGAACCTCCATCTGGCGGTGGTGGAGGTGGAAACCCACCAGCCGGTGGCCCTCAGGTAAGGAAAAATAATTTCTCTTGGATACCTACTATACTCTTTACCCGGGCAATAGTACACTTGCCTCTTCGTTCCGTCCCTCGAGACGGGAGGATTATAGTTCCCATCCCTCTTTCACGTTGATATTACGAAGACATCCTACTGACCTCCTACACAGCCTGGACCCCCTGATAGCCCAAGCAAAACAGATTCTGTAGCGTCTACCACTAAGTCCAGGACAGAATCAACACCTGCAACCACAAGCTCAACCAGCTCTTGTGCAACACAAACGACGAGCTCTTGCGATATTTCAGTCTCCATCAATGGCTAAGTCACCTCTACATTCACAGTTGGATGCTCCACCGTCACAGCCTGCTCGGCCTCTATCACCGGCTCCGCAACGACGTCGTTTGAGGAAGCTACGGTCACGCCGATTGTCGACTATTTCAATGCCTACGATACTGCCGTAACCAATTGGTACGAGGTACAGCAATCCGTCTGGGCGTTAGCCATGGCCGATGACACCAATGATTACATTACCTGGTCTCCCAATGTATCTTCTACCCTAGCCTCAGGAACAACAGTTTCCGCCCCTGCACCAACGACAGCGTCGGGTATCTTGCAAACATTCTCTAGTGGGTCTGGCTCAGGCAATGTCTCCAAGACGTTTTCAGAGGCTAGCATCTCCTCTCCATCAGTTACACCCCCTCCTATCTGTAAGGAAGGCAATAACGAGTTAATGGGGTTCAACAACAACCCAGCATCGTGGTGCTTTTGTGGAAGCAGAGGACCATTTTCCACGATCCAAGACAAAACAACAGATCACTGTAACTTCACGGCCCTCCCCACGCAAACGATATCATTAACATCGCACTCGACATCCGCTCATAGTGATTGCATCATAACGTCGTAAGTCCGTCACGAGATGAAATATTATGCAGACAACACTAACACAGGCCAGAGCCACGCCCCCGGCCGCCTCTACGATGCTTACGTATTGTCAGTGCGATAACGTCCTGATCGGTATCCAGGTGAGCAAGCTCATACATTCTCTCCAGTTTTCCAATGATACCTAGTGTGACAGGCACTGACAAAGACCTCTTTCCAGACAAGTACTGGCGAAGGAGGAACAGCCTATGTCAAGTGCGCAGACAAAACTACAATCTCGACAATCCTTCCACCGCCTCCTCCGACCACAAGTGCAGAACCGACACCCTCACCCTCCCACAGAATGTTGTAAGTTAACCCCCCCCCCCTTCCAAACGTCTCTCT